>JXCR01125435.1:0-25742 GCA_002079205.1 Phalaenopsis hybrid cultivar
GCAGTTGTTTCTGCAGAAGATTAATCCAAAATGAGATTTCTTCAACAGTACGCTCACCTTTACATTTAACACTAGCAGCTCGAGGACCAAAATGAAAAAGAAATTCTCTGCGTAAACCAATTTCTTTCATAGAATCATAAGCCTTCTGTATTGGGAGAAAGTCAAGAAGCGCGTCCATCAGTCTACCAGTAGCATCAGGAAGCAATGACAAAAATTGTGAACAAGAAATTTTCGCTGATCCTAGCTTTGTAACAGCAGCAAGGCAGCTCAAAGCAAGCTTAAGCAGTGTAAGGTCATTTTTAGTAGCTGATCCAGAAGTCTTTCCTGTCGAGCATCTGAAAAAGAGGGGGTGAAAGATAAAGCTAAAATTTAGCAAANTTGCATCATTTATTAAACCCTCACATTGACTCGCTCGGCACAAAACCCCAAGAGGTAGTTTGGTAGTAGGATTTTAGCAAGATTTAATCCCAAATTTTGCAAACCAGTAAAGATGATCTCTTAACGCCTTTTAAATCCCCTCTCTTTTTTAGCTTTAAAGCAGTCTTAAAAAAAATCGATTAAGGTATCTGAAAACAAAATTAAAGCAAGGAGATAGAACCTGTAGCGACGAATCTCAGAACCTTTAGGTAAGAAGACAGCTAAAAGGAGGAGGAGTCTGTCGAGCGCAAGGGGAGAACGGGATCGAGCGAGCAGCAGATTCGATCGGGGGCTTCGATCGAGACAGGAGAGGCGAGGCGGGCTGAGCGGGGATCTCGGTGCAGAGGAGAAGCAGCGTCGAGCGGCTGTTCGGCTTGAGAAGGAAGAGCGGAGCGAATGTTTTCGGCGTAGCAAAGNTGCTTAGCAGACAATTCCTCGTAGATTATACTCTCCAATGGAGCACACAGCCGGGTCAAGCTGAATGTTAAAAATTGATTAATCTGGTAATTTTTTTGTTTAAAAAAAGAACTAACAATGAAGATATTAAAATAAAGGATAATGTTCGACCATTTATCACTTTTGTGATCAAAGTAACGACATTATTATTATTCTGAGAATGTGATTGAAGTCACTATAACAATTTGGAGTCCAGCAGAATGAGGACTGCCAAGACCATGGGAAAAGTTCATATACTTTTCAAATATTTAAGTCAGAAAAGCCAAATAGCTATCTCTTAAAAAAAAGGGGGCATTTACATACCACCCAATTGTTATGTATTTGATATCTAACAACTGAACTTTAATTTTTACATTTATAACACCCAAATCTTCCATATCACATCAAACAAACCACCATTTTAACTTTTAAAAAGTGAAAAACACATTCTCGTGTTAGGGATGTAAAAAATGAAGTTTAGGTGATAGGTATTTAAATACATAAGAATTGACCGGTATGCACGTAAAACTTCCACAAACAAAAAACAAGCTTCAAAACAATGCAATAATGACATTCGTTTAAGGAATTCTTCGAAGATAAAAAAAATTATGGGCTAAAAAAATTACCATATGTCAGTAAATAATACACATTTTATCTGCTCTGGCACCTAATATGCTCTACTAGTTCTCCCTGTTGAAGACAACTTAACAAATGAGTTGTATGCAAGCCTTTTCACATGTTTATTTGAATTGAAGCATATCAATAACCATAAAATACTACCATCTATGTTGAATAATAGAGCCATTACTTTCCTAGAATAATAATGAAAGTCTTGGGTTCCTGCAGCAGTCAGATAGGCAAGGTTGGCAAGTCTGCTATGGCAGCAATGGGAGCTCCCAAGATAGCCAGCTTGGCCCTCCAATGCTGACACGGCAGCTTCACTACCCCTGGATTAACATCATAAGGTCTGCAGATTGAGCAGATTTAGTAAACAGCTTTTGTAGTTCTCCAAAAGGGATTATATTTTTTATTGTTAGTATTTTTATAAGAATAATTGCTGTCATATTGTTTCATTTCCTTTCTTACTAGGATAATTTACTTCTTACTACTTTTTACCCATTGTAAGACTTTATGTATAGAGCCATGTTCAGGCTTCAGCCAAATAAGTAGAAAGTAATCCTCTTCTCTTCTCTCCTATTTCTCTTCTTCCTTCTTTATTGCACGATATTAGAGCTAGGTTCTGCCTAGGCTATGGCAATTATCGCTAACAATGCTAAATATCACCACCAACGCATAAAATAAACTAGAGAGGTAATATAACGAACTTAAAAGGATAAATATTTCTAACCATTACTGTCATCAATGTAAAATCTCTAATGGATTGGATAGAAATGTTGCATATGAGGAATGCATAATGATGCAGATTCAAAAAAAGATCAAGCTAGCTAGAGAAATTCTAATATTAAGATTGGTATTAGCAAAATTAATTGCATTGATTAAAAAATTCAAGAAAATGTTATTGATGGAACATACACACAATACTTGCAGTGCTTCGACCTTCAAGTATACTTAGCATTGCTTATGTTAGCAATAAGATGACCTACTTTCTATTTCAAAACACAAAAATTGAAAAACCATAATTTTGGAGAAAAATCAGTTACGCAATTTCCTAGCACAGNTCTCCTTGTTGAAGACAACTTAACAAATGAGTTATATGCAAGCCTTTTCACATGTTTATTTGAATTGAAGCATGTCAATAACCATAAAATACTACCATCTATGTTGAATAATAGAGCCATTACTTTCCTAGAATAATAATGAAAATCTTGGGTTCCTGCAGCAGTCAGATAGGCAAGGTTGGCAAGTCTGCTATGGCAGCAATGGGAGCTCCCAAGATAGCCAGCTTGGCCCTCCAATGCTGACACGGCAGCTTCACTACCCCTGGATTAACATCATAAGGTCTGCAGATTGAGCAGATTTAGTAAACAGCTTTTGTAGTTCTCCAAAAGGGATTATATTTTTTATTGTTAGTATTTTTATAAGAATAATTGCTGTCATATTGTTTCATTTCCTCTCTTACTAGGATGATTTACTTCTTACTACTTTTTACCCATTGTAAGACTTTATGTATAGAGCCATGTTTCAGGCTTCAGCCAAATAAGTAGAAAGTAATCCTCTTCTCTTCTCTCCTATTTCTCTTCTTCCTTCTTTATTGCACGAAATTAGAGCTAGGTTCTGTCTAGGCTATGGCAATTATCGCTAACAACGCTAAATATCACCACCAACGCATAAAATAAACTAGAGAGGTAATATAACGAACTTAAAAGGATAAATATTTCTAACCATTACTGTCATCAATGTAAAATCTCTAATGGATTGGATAGAAATGTTGCATATGAGGAATGCATAATGATGCAGATTCAAAAAAAGATCAAGCTAGCTAGAGAAATTCTAATATTAAGATTGGTATTAGCAAAATTAATTGCATTGATTAAAAAATTCAAGAAAATGTTATTGATGGAACATACACACAATACTTGCAGTGCTTCGACCTTCAAGTATACTTAGCATTGCTTATGTTAGCAATAAGATGACCTACTTTCTATTTCAAAACACAAAAATTGAAAAACCATAATTTTGGAGAAAAATCAGTTACGCAATTTCCTAGCACAGAATAAACAAAATGAACAGTGCTATCATTGTCCAAACCAAGAAAATTGAACTAAAATTTAACAAGCTAAAAGAAAGCACTGTTAGTCCCAGTGCTTGCTTCCATCAAGTACCAAGAATTGCTTATGTTAGCATGAACTGTTTCTATTCTAACAACCTTAACAGACTAAAAACTGCAAAAAAAAATTATTCTGGAGAAAAAATAAACAGTTTTAGCAGATTACTAGAATTGCATAAACAAAACAATTTCTGTTATATCTGTCCAAACAAAAAAGAAGTGAATGGATTTGGGTTTCCTTAAATTCTGAATTTATCAGTTTCTATCTATCTGATATGGTTTTTGAACACAGCAAATGTAATTCAAAAAAATGCAGTTGTTCCTGCCATCTCTTCATGCCAAACTTGAGTGTGTTTNCGGTTTCCTTAAATTCTGAATTTATCAGTTTCTATCTATCTGATATGGTTTTCGAACACAGCAAATGTAATTCAAAAAAATGCAGTTGTTCCTGCCATCTCTTCATGCCAAACTTGAGTGTGTTTGCATTAAGCTAAAGATCAAACTCCATATCTGTATTCAACAACCAAACAAGTGTTGCAAAGGTACTTGCTTACATCCCATCTGTTTAAACAAAACCAAGTTAAAACTCATCCAGAAAGAGAAACTTACAAAATAAGCATAAGTCATTCCCGCGTTTTATTTATATTTTCAAATAAGAGGGCTTATGTTACATCAGATAAAAAGCCATAAAAACCAAGTTACAAAANCAAACTCATCCAGAAAAAGAAACTTACAAAATAAGCATAAGTCATTCCCGCATTTTATTTATATTTTCAAATAAGAGGGCTTATGTTACATCAGATAAAAAGCCATAAAAACCAAGTTACAAAAGGAATGACAAGAAACGAAGAAAAATTTATGGACCTTCTATGAACAAAAAGATTGATATCTCTATCTCTTCCATCTCCGCGAGATGAAATTTCTTTTGTTCCTTGCAATAGAGAGTGAACTGCAGCCTAAAAGAATTAAAAGATTAGAGCAGTTTCAATGAACTATATAAGTAATTAATATAGAATTTACAAGAAAAAGAAACAGCAGATGATTAGATATTAAAACATTCCCATGTTTTCCAAAATATTATCCAGGTCTTTCACATGGATCTCAATCATTAATTAGTGAATAAATCATAATGTACAAGGATCTACAAGAAAGGCATTGNCAGAAACAGCAGATGATTAGATATTAAAACATTTCCACGTTTTCCAAAATATTATCCAGGTCTTTCACTTCACATCTTTCACATGGATCTCAATCATTAATTAGTGAATAAATCATAATGTACAAGGATCTACAAGAAAGGCATTGCATTTCTACCATTCATTATAAATTTGTCCCACGCTCTTCCTAGCCCCCAATCACCATCCACTTTAAGTCGACTTGTGAAAAGAGGAATATTATGACTACTTGAATGAGTAGTAACAAAACAAAATTTTGTTTATAATTTAGGAAATTAGAAAAAAAAATTACTCTTATTCAAGCTACTCAACAAACTATTGTGCTTCAAGTTTCCTGGATGAGTAAAGAGAACAACACAAAAAAGAGGCAAAAAGGTTTACAGTGGTTCGGCATTATGAACTATATCCCCCGAGACGGGGGCCAAGTACCTTCTTATTACTTAGATAATAGAAGTGCACAATTGCAAATGAGCAAAAACTTGCTGATAAGTAGAAGAATAAAAAATGGTCTTCTAATTCTCCCGCATGTATATGGTTCTAGCCAAAGAAAATTGCAGGATTTACAATGGGGATGCCAACTGAATTGTTGCAAATCTTTAATGAGAAGATGTTTCATTTTGAAAGTTATCTGAGTGAAAAAAATTTGAATTCAAACTTCAACAGCAACCTTGGGATGAATGTGTCAGCTATTATTCACTCGAGTAAAAGCAGCCTTTCCATGAAGTATCAAAGTGGATGAATAGAAATTCGTGTGGATTTGGTAGTTACTAGGTAGAACTACATATTCTGAATGCAATGCTTACTCTAATTTGAAAAATTATTAGGCTAGGGATTTGTAACACAATAGTCATAAAAACACATGTGTACCGCTCTAACTTGATCATCTGAAGAAAAATTTTAATTTGGCATGCATTTCTACCTCATTTTAAAACCTAATGGAGCATTCCTTGCACAAGAAAACAGGCACAATTTGGAAAATGTAAATTACTCGAATTCAAACCCAGCCACTCCAAGCAATACAACAACCAGGAATTACATAATAGAAAGATAACATTTCATGAAGCTATTGTCTATTTTTTAATCACAACAACACAGCAACAAGTATTTATCCCACTAAGTAGGTCCACATTGTAAGTAGCTATCATCTACATGAATCCTCTTTCCCATTATGTCCTATTCAGGGTTATAATTTCATTTAAATCTAATAAATTAAGATCATTTTTTATACACATGCCCGAGTCTTTTTAGGTCTACCTCTATTTTTCTTAACCTAAGTCAAATCTAAAACAACCACTGTCCTAACAGAGTCATCAGATGGTCGACGTTTAATATGACCAAACCATTTAAGGTGACTCTCTCCAATGTTGTCCGCCACTGGAGCTCCTCCAACTCTGTCTCGGATATATTTGTTTCACATTTTATCTCTAAGTATAAAACCACTCATCTACCTACATATTCTCATCTCAACAACAGTTAATTTTATGCTTCTCTTTTACATGCCAACATACTGCACATAAAGCATTGTAGGTTTCACCACTATTTAATTAGATGTTCTTTTAAGTTTAAGCGATACTTTTCTATCACACAATAAGCCTGATGCATTCTTCCACTTCAAATATCCAACTTGAAATCTACTAATAACATCCCTGTCTATTTTTTACTCACAAATAAATCAAAATTAAAATTTTATAGAAAACACAATAGTATAATAATTTGAAGCCATCAAACTTATATGCCTTGCATGATGAATGTAACCTAAGCAGCACCTTTAATGTTAAAATTTAGCAACCCTAAGCATCAACTTTAATGTTAAAATTTAGCAACAAAATATTTCCCATCTAGTATTTAGCATAATCTTAGTGCTTATTTGTGACCTCTTTTGTTTTCTTTTATTTTAAATACATATTTGTTTAATACACTTTTTTCTTCTTTTTCTTTTTTTTTTTGTTTTGTTTTAAAAACAAACTAGCTTGTTTTGAAAAAACGCTCAAAACATCTAAAAGTTATTTTAAGTGTTTTTGAAAACAACTATACATGTTAAATCATTACAAACATGTTTTGTTTTAAATTAAAAAAAAAAAACATATAAAGTTAAATAAATTAAAAAAAACAAAAGTGATCCCAATCAACCATTTAAAGTTTAGATTTCAATGTAAAAATTTGTTGTATACCCCATTATCTCTTGTAATTCTCTAAAAACTTGATAAATTTCTTATCTAGTCTAAGACTTTACCTTTTATATTTGAAAGCTAACTTCAACATTTTTCAATCAACCTATAGTATAGAACTTAGTTATATACATTATACACTCACTTAGAAAATTTTCTTAATACTCTCTTTCAATAATATACCAAAATAACATTCTTAAATTTCTTAATGACTTTTAATTAAAGACTTGTTACCTTCACCATTAACACTCTCGAGATTTTCGTTTCTTAGCATCAGCTACTTTTATCTCTTTGCCACGTCTTGAAAAATTACATTGATGTTGGCGTCTTCCGCATCCCGCGTCCACTGACGCAAGATGTAGATGCGACGTGCTTCTGGATCGAAAGCAAGAAGATGTGTGTAGCTTAGACCGGCTCATAATAGAGGTGTTGAGGGCCAACCAATCCTTCCTGCATGTGGACTTGTCGCCTATTGACAGTGGGGACCACTCTTTAATTACCATAGTATTATATATGTTATTCTCATCGTGTTACCTTAATCATCGCAGTATTATATAACATTATTCTTGTCATGTTCTAGGATAGTTTTTGTGAGTTTTTCTGTCAGGACAGAAGCCAGCGTCTCAAAGTTTTCTCTTCTAGAGTTGTATCAAAGGCCAAGTGATGCTCCGGTTACATCTCGTTCTGAGGTGGTGATTCTTCTCCAAGGGTCGAGTAATGTTCCGATTGTATCTTGCTCCCGAGATAGTATTGCTCCTCAATTTTCCCATCCTCTGCACTACTCCCTTCCAACTTGTTTTCACCTGCCAGAAACCCCACTTCCTCCTCCTTACTGCTAGCACCCCTAAACCTCATTTTTCCTCATTGCTCCCACACATGACAGCATTATTCTTGTTCTTCTATAGTTCATAGCCCTTCCCCTTCATTGCCCCTCGCTGCCATAGCTCTCGGTTTCACTGTCGCTGTTGTTCTAGGCCTTCCGCCTCGTTGCCATAGCAGTTCCAGCCTCTCTTACAGTTTGCAGCAACCCCATAGTCCATCACAGTCACATATCACGACTCCCTGGCCACCTAGCCAACCCTCACCACCCACTGATCGAACCCTAGTGTGAGTTTGTGTTGTGTTGTATTTCGTATTTCAGTGTTTGTTTAGTTGTAACCACCTATTTAGCTTTTGTAGTAACAATAATTGTGTTCCTATTACTATTTGGGTTAAGTCTGATATCATTTGATATCAGAGCAAGAATAACCCTAATCTTATCATAGGATTTCTAGTATCCACCAATACTCAACCCTATGTCGCACAAAAATACTTCTCTTTGCTAACTTTTCAAATGAGTCACTCAAAAATTTTCTTTACCACCTTACATGATCCCTATACATCCTCTTTCATCTATTCAAACCCAAACCCCAAACCCAACAACACCACCTAAGAGACAATTATCAGGGACTTATTCTAGAGGAAATTTCATAATGTCATTTCTAAGATATTCATAAAAAGATGTCTAGGAAATTTTTATAGAGGATGTGCAGCGAAAAATTCTCCAACTGCAACAAAGGCATATTGCCTTTTGCAAAATGCAATCTGGAGGGTCAAGTATAGCCATAATAGTGACTTGCCAGGTCGAAAGAATACGGCGAATCCCTTCNCTCTGATACCATTTGTATCAGAGCAAGAATAACCCTAATCTTATCATAGGATTTCTAGTATCCACCAATACCCAACCCTATGTCGCACAAAAATACTTCTCTTTGCTAATTTTTCGAATGAGCCACTCAAAAATTTTCTTTCCCACCTTACATGATCCCTATACATCCTCTTTCATCTATTCAAACCCAAATCCCAAACCCAACAACACCACCTAAGAGACAATTATTAGGGACTTATTCGAGAGGAAATTTCATAATATCATTTCTAAGATATCCATAAAAAGAAGTCTGGGAATTTTTTATAAAGGATGTGCAGTGAAAAATTCTCCAACTGTAACAAAGGCATACTGCCTTTGGGAAAATGCAATCTGGAAGAGTCAATTATAGCCATAATAGTGTTGCTAGGTCGAAAGAATACGGTGAATCCCTTCCACAAGGCAGATTTCAGAGAAAAACCATTAATCCAAAGACTTGGCATAAAATATTAGAGAATATGAGATTTCAACGTAAAAGTGAAGTTGTCATATTTTGACGGTCACATGGATTCGGACGAGTTCATCGAGTGGTTTGAACAACGGAACGTGCTTTGAATAACATCCCACTGAAGAAAATGGTGAAACTAACCGCTAGTAAGTTAAGGAAAAGTGCATATCGATGTTGAGAGAACTTGAAAACACTTTGACAACAACAAAAAAATAATAAAATTACTAGTTGATCTGTAAAGAAACAAGAAATACAGCGCTAGTACCTGTCAGTTTATTACAGACGGGACGTTCAGACACTGGTTTCAAAACTGAATGACTGCCACATCATACAAACAGAGTTGAACCCCATGTTTATACAGCCAGTGTACACCTAAGGGAACATCCAAGCAATCCACGCAAAAGGAGACACTAGTTCAATGCAGAGAAATGGTGGCACCAATCTGCGTTCACAAATCTGTCCCAGTCAGGAAGTATTTCAAGTACCACGAATTTGAGCACATTAAATCAGATTGCACAATCAAGAGAATGATCTATTTCATTAATCAGAGAGTAATTGAAGAAATAGACAGAAATACAGGAGAGAATGAAGACTTCATAAATGAGCCTCAACTTCAAACCAACAATGAATAGACGCTAGTGATTCAAGATGACCCACAAAAAAGACTCCAATTTGACTGGTAGAGGCTGCTCTAGAAGAAAGTGAGTCTGAGAAGCCGATACTTAAAAAGGCACAACACTTGTTGACAAAATCATTAGACATCTTGATTGACAATTCATCCATTGGGTGGTTACTGTTGAAAGTCGACTAACATGTCATAAATGAGAAGCTTATGAGCTACTATTGAAAGGATATGTGAATTATTTGGATATTAAATTAGTTCAGCAGTGAACCCACCGACAGATGGCCAAAAAGAAAGGATGAACCACAACTTTGGAAATTATCTTGGGAGCTTGGCGAAGAATAAATTCTAAAATAGAATTCAAGCCCTACCAAAGAAGAAGAAGAGGTCTCTCTTGAATGGTCGGTAGTGAAAGTTACTCAGTTTGTCATATATTTAGCCCCATAGTTGAATCCTCTGTATATACTTGTTTATCGAATATATCCAATAGAGTATGAGAAGTGGATGAGAAAAATTAAAGATCAAGTGACTCGAGAGTTACTTTGTGAGAATCTACGATTAAATACAGCTTCAACTTAGGTTGAGCCACAAAATGATGGATATTTATTCTATCGGGATATATAATGGAATGACAACGCCTATAGGATTGACTCATCGAAAAGTTACAATAACTTCACCACCTTCAACGTGGTCAGACTTGACATCATACTATAAGAAGACAGAAGCTTCAACAAATGAGATAGAAGCTACCTCAACCACGAAAGACTAAAACAACATCTCCTGTATCCTGTGTCCACTAATGTGGGGCGTTAAAGATGCGACGCCGCTGCTTCTGGACTGGATGTAAGAAGATGTGTGCGGCTTGGACCTGCTCAAAATAGAGGTGTTGAGGGGAGATTGATCATTCCTGTCCGTGGATTTGCAGCCAATTGGGAGCGAATCCACTCCTTAGTTTCCTTAGTATTATATATGTTGTTCTTATCCTATTTTGGGATAATTTTTTGTGAGTTTTTTGTAGGGACAGCCATTGACGTCTCCAAATTTTCCCTTCTAGGGTTATATGCAAGGGCGAGTGGTGCTCCGGCTGTATCTCATTTCGAGGTGGTGATTCTGCTACAATGGTCGAGTAGTGCTCCGATTGTATCTAGCTACTAAGGTGGTATTTATCCTCAACTTTCCCATCCTCCACACTCCTCCCTTCCGACTTGTTCCCGTCTTCCCAAAAACCCCACTTTAGCCTTCTTCTTACTGTCAACACCCCTAAACCGTCTTCTTTCTTGTTGCCCCTGCACAGGACAACACTCCTCTTGCTATTATGCAATCCACAGCCCTTCCTCTTTACTGCCCCTCATTGTCCCATACCTTCGCTTCGTTGTCGTCGTTGTTTCAGGCCTTCCGCCTAACAGACACCGTAGTTGCAACCACTCTGCCGTTTTCAGCAACCCCACAGCCCATTCCACCTACCACCACTCCCCAACCACCAAGCCGACCCCCACCAACTACAGATCGAACCTTGGTGTGAGTTTGTGTTGTGTTATTGTATTTCACATTTCAATGTGTTTGGTTGTAATCGTCTATTTGGCTTTTTCAGTAATAATATTTATATTTCTATTGTTATTTGGGTTAACTCCGGCATCAAGCATACAATAAGTCATTTAACAGCTGAATCATAGGCGTTGCTTTCCACCATCTTGGAAAATATTCTGGTTTTCTTACATATATTGTGTCAAAATATCAATTATTTTTGTCATCATTAAAAGAAATTTTATTTTTTTATAGCCTTTTAGAACACTACTTTCTTAGATTTAAAATATTTTACACGCTCCTCTTAACACAGCAAGTCATTTCATCTTGCATCATACTTGATTTACCTACAAAGTTTAAATTGAATCACTACACAACTTATCTTGAAAGATTAAACTAAATTAAAAAAGTCATATTTTAAGCGTTAACCTGTTATCCTACGGAAATAAACACTTTTAATTATTATACTATTTACACATCTGATAAAAACAATTCTTCATGTCCTGTGGTTACAATCTTTGCAAACAAATCTTCTCTTTTATTCTTACAAAATAAAAGTCTGCTATTAAAACAACTTCCTTGAAAAGTAAGAGTTCCTCCCATCTTCATTTATGAGTTAATAATTTCCAGAAACTCACGTCAAAATCACCTTAGTTATTTAAATCTTAGATACTACAAATTAAATATCTCTACTAATTCGTTACATCGTTTTCTTTAGTGTGTTCGTATGATTTTTGGTAAAAACAGATATCATTCTTCTACGAACCTGATAAGACAGTACTTTAACCCAAGCGCTTTTGTCAACACCAAGCCAAGTCTTTGAGAACCAAGGGGATTTTGATGATGAGCTATGTTCAAGAAAGGCCAACTCTATTGCCCGTGCTGCATCGTGTAAAGATTGCACAAGTACACTGCTAAGATTTTTACCTTGCAAAGATTGATCAGACTTAAACCTCACGTCCTCTGCATCACTAGCATGGCTTCTTTGTGGTGTTCCATTAACTGCCACACCATCATCACTGGTGGCTAACACGATAAATGGTACATTCCTTCTTGCTTTCATTGAATAAGGTGAAAATTTTACGAGTTCCAACCATCCATATTTAAAGCTACGCTTCTCTAATTCTGATGAATTGTGTCTCAAGTGATAGCTCTTCCTTAAACGATCGTTATAGCATATCCAATATTTTGGTCCTGTGGCTTTGCATGACAGATGATTTTGCGAAACTCTGCACACACAAATACTTTGAATGAGAAAGATGAACAAACAACGATCGGATTATTGAGANGAAGCTACGCTTCTCTAATTCTGATGAATTGTGTCTCAAGTGATAGCTCTTCCTTAAACCATTGTTATAGCATATCCAATATTTTGGTCCTGTGGCTTTGCATGACAGATAATTTTGCGAAACTCTGCACACACAAATACTTTGAATGAGAAAGATGAACAAACAACGATCGGATTATTGAGAGCGGGAAAGAATGTATAAAAGTCGTCAGGTGCGCCCAAATGGAACACGTATAACTGTTAGCATGGGGATGAGAACAGAATTCCAAGTACCCAAATTCACTCAATNATGAAAGCGGGAAAGAATGCATAAAAGTCGTCAGGTGCGCCCAAATGGAACACGTATAACTGTTAGCATGGTGATGAGAACAGAATTCCAAGTACCCAAATTCACTCAATTAACGATAAGTTCATTAAGCGGAGAATTCCAGTTCCAGATGCCCCGTTACTATAAATAAACACAATTTTTATCACCTCGACCACATTCAGGTCACAAATGATCGAACTATTACCCAAAAAAACATTANGACGATAAGTTCATTAAGCGGAGAATTCCAGTTCCAGATGCCCCGTTACTATAGATAAACACAATTTTTATCACCTCGACCACATTCAGGTCACAAATGATCGAACTATTACCCAAAAAAACATTTAAAAAAAAGGTAAAGGAAGAAAAAAGAACATTGCATTAAAGCAATCTACCCGCTGATCCCAGTTATTGTGCCCCCGGACGCGCCAGTTGCCGCAGCCATCATATCTCAGTTGCTCCGCCCCGAAGAAGTTTCATTGACTAAGAACATGCTGAAAGAGAGTGGATCCGAAAGTGATAAGCTTGCCATCACGGCCAGTTCGCTTCCATGGCTATCTGTGCCGAAGAAGCAACACAGCGGATAAAATTGATGCGAGAGAAGGGGAACACCGCCGCGTGTATGAAGTAAGAACGATGAAAACTAGCNGACATGCTGAAAGAAAGTGGATCCGAAAGTGATAAGCTTGTCATCACGGCTGTGCCGAAGAAGCAGTACAGCGGATAAAATTGATGCGAGAGAAGGGGAACACCGCCGCGTGTATGAAGTAAGAACGATGAAAACTAGCGTCGCTGGCCTTTCTTTCGGATATTTAATACCTAAATTTGAATCTTAATATATATCATATTTTTAAAATGTTAACGAAGGTGTGTTTTCTTTTTTTTTAAATTAATCATTATATTGCTTTTAACACCCTAATTGCCAGGTCTGAGTTCTCGGGTGCAAAAAGTTGAGGTTTAGGTTAGGTAGTCACAGAGAGTTTAAAATTTTATGTTCAGAACATATTTTCATTTAAATCATTATATAAACATTATGACGCCTCCTGAAAGTGATATGTTTATAAAATAAATACAGTGAAAAGTTTACAAAAATCGTGACATGTGTCTGAGCATAATGTTGAAAATGCTAAGAAGATTAATAGTTTATGTTTTAAATTTTGGTATTCATATATGAGTATTACTAGAAATAATTTAAGTGTAATTATAAATAAGAGATTGAAAGATAATATTGTAAAAATTAATATAATTGGAGATAGAATTATAGTATTAAAAATTATTTTTGATATTAAAACTCTTAATGTCATAAGTGTTTATGCTCCTCAAATAGGTTTAGATATTTGTTTAAGATAAAAAATTTTAGGATGACCTAGAATAATTAATACAGAGGATTACTCTTGAAGAAATATTTTTTATTTAAGGAGATTTAAATGGGGATGTGATTATGAAGAGACTGTATGAATTTCTTTGTATTTTGCATATCTTTTTGAATAAAATTGTACTTTAAAGAAATGTATTTGCATGTTTTTATTACATATATAAAAAATAATATGAGTAGAACAAAGTAGAAGAAACATGGTGCAAAAAAGAGAAAATTAAACCAAAAAAAAAAAATTGTTTGTGAAGGCAGAGCCATGGCGCCAAGTACTAGGCATGTAGTCACCAGTCAAGCCTGGAACCCGAGAGATTGGAGTTGGGGTGTCAACCACCGTGCGTCATGGCCCCTACTATGAAGGCCAAAGCGATGAAGCCAGATTAGTGTGGTGCCTTTGCCCCAGTCAAGTAAAGTGCAACTCGAAAGGTCGGCGCTTAGGCTCCAACCATTGGGCGCCATGGCCTCAGTCTTGAAGGCCAAGGCCATGGCGCTATAATAGAGTGGCATTTAGGCGTTATGACCGAAATTTTGATGGTTTCGAGACAGTACATAGCAGTTTTAGAGCGAGTTGATGGCAGTCTTAAGAGCAATTTGAAGGGGATTTTAAGAGGAGAAGAAGGGTTCGTGAAATATAAATATACAAATAAGAATTTAATAATAAAATTGCAAAACATACATATACGAACGTAAATTTATTTATGAAGTTGTTTGATATCTATTTTGCAAACCGTTTTCACTAGAGTGTTATAGGCATGTTAATTTATCTTATACCTATTTTTTCATAAGTTTTGGAGTTTTGAATTTCAAGGTATAAAAGGTTTTATACAAAATTTATTGTAATGAATTCATACAAATTAAATAATTACAAATCGACGGATTACATTTCTTTTAATACAAAATCCAATAACTTTTCTCCTTAGTAATCTTCCCGTGACATTTTTCTTTGCTTAAACCATGAGTAAAGAGGGGGAAAAAATAAAATTTTGTGTTTGGGGACCACGGCTTGATTTTCATGCAACAATGCCAATTGGAAAAATTGACCAACTCAAGTTAGGCTACCGGTACCCTACATTTAATTTCAATATTATTATTTTCTTATGTATTTTTCAATCTTTTTGTCATCTAAAGCTTGGTAAAATTATGAAATCTGTGTATTTTAAAAGCTTTCACCGTACAACTTTTAATATATCATCGTTCTAATTATTCTGCACATTTTGTTATAAGCAAATTGAACTTTCACCCGATATTTCCTTTATTTGAGGCAAAAGTCTTTATTTGTATTCTAAATTTTTTTATAAAAATGTAATTAAAATTATATATATTATGAAATACAAATACAATGATGACTATACACATGCTTAATTAGCAATTTTTATTTTTATTGTTGCATATAAATTGATCATATTATTTCATCATATAGGCTTCCCCATTTTATTTTACATACATACTTTAAATACGCACAGTGATGCTAAGCATATTACAACTAATTAAAAATAATATGATATTTGCGAATTGTATTTATGCGAAAAATGTTGACTACCATGATTCAAGTTAACAAAGATTTGGGTGAACATGCTTTCCAACAAACGTGTTAGTAGTGTAAACCTAATGCATGTTTAGAGTTTTAGAAGATGAATATGATATGATATAAGTGTCGACGGTTAACTGTGACAATTATTGTGTACCATGCTACCTGACTGACTATTTTGACAGTTTTTACTTACATTAAATGATATTATATCTGCTTTATTTAGTATGGTCTTGGGAAACACCACATATGATTAGCCAGATTATCTAACTTGTATAGTATATATGTGATGATAGTTATGCTTGGTGACATTCATTTTTTACATGACATGATTATGATACAATCATGCATATAATTCTATTTTAGTGCATCAATTTCAATTGTAGTTTTTTTTATAAATAATTAAGCTACGGTTGCTCACTCTTATTGTTTTTACATGTTTTCAGAGAAGGTTAAGGATTCAGTCGAGTAAGCTGACAATATTTGCAGATAGAGATATATTTTATATATGTATTTTATGATCATGATAATTTATATATTTTGTTAGGATTTTTAGAAAATCATGATCAATGTATATAAATATTTTGGATATAAATTATATATATATATATATATATATATATATATATATATAGGAAAAATGTGATGATGATAATCTTCACCTTTATTTTTATGCAATTATTGATGACTTAGTGACTCATTGTAGTGAAAAGTAGAAGATAAAAGTAATTTCTTCCAAGGTATATATTACACACTCGACTTGGTATAATTTAATTTGGTAGATAGGTTAAATAAGGTCGGGCCGTGATAGTTGGGAGCCGCAAGGCGGCGATGAGCGATGACAACAAGGTGGGAGGGAGCTGTGTGGTAAGCGGCTACAAGAAAACAACAATGAGGTTGTTTCTGGGTGGCTGCAATGAATATGGCAACGACGGCGATGAAGGGAAGGTCACAAAGTCGTGGACAAGGTTGAGGATAAATATCCCTGCAAGATTAAACTACAATCATAACACACCTCCTCAGACAAGTTATGATAGGAGTACTTTCTCTTCTTCAGATACAACCCTATAAGGGGAGAGAGAAGCTGATGAAAGAAATTTAAAAAAAAAAAACTAAAAACCTCAAAGCAAAAATTTCATACATAAGCCCTAAACACTTGGGATTATGTCTCCTATGGAAAAGAGGTGCTAACCTATGTGAACATGTTGGTCGGCCATCCCGGGTCTGGACCGATTTGGCCCAAGCGAGCCAAAATCATAGAAGCACGAGTGGCTCCCTATGACATTGAAACTTCTTGCACGAAGTTATCTTTTGTGCCCCACACGAGCATGACACCCTTACACTGAACCTGGTACCCCCTTTCGTGCCTTGACTCCTCACATACAAATGCATTCACCAGAAAAAAATTATGCTCCGTGTTAGTCTCCTGGGGTTGAGGGAGCTTCAATTTTATCCATCAAAGCATTGGTTTCCTTGTAGTATGGCGCAGGTTGTTGCAGACAACGAAAATGACATAATCTCACGATAAGTCAATCCCGTAGGTGCTGACATTCCATAACTTGTCTTGATAGAATAAATATGTATCATTTTTTGACACGTTCTGAGCTGGAGCAACATATAGATATAAGTTCCTACAAGTTAACTCTGGAACCCTTAAGCTAGAATTTTCTTCTTTCATTTCTCCTACTCAGTAGAATGTAGCTAATAAATAAGTATGCAAAGAGCAATCAACTCAGAGATAAAATATGTGATAGACTATTCCACTCTTACTGACAAGTACTTAGAAGAGATCTCTTATTCACTGATAGTATTTGAATCCCATTGAAAAATTTTCTTCCCCATTAAACCCCTAAGATAAATTTCAAAGTTGTGGTTCATCCCCCTGTCTAGACATTTGATAATAAGTACACTACTGAACTAAATCTAATATCCAAAAAACTTCATATAAGCTTTCAGAAATGGCACAAAAGAACCTCATTTCTAGCATGATAGACCTCCCTCAATAGAGGCAAACTAAGAAGGAGTCTATAGATCTGAAAATTATGAATTTCTATTATACGGGATTGTCTTGTGTCTGACATCGACTCTTCACATTCATGGCCTTTTTGGACATCCATAACAATCCCGTTGATGCTCCTCTCAATGCCTACAAAATGGTAGATTGAGGCATCATAATCTCATAGTTTGCATGGCACCCATTGTCTCAGACTCTGTAATTTCAAAAATAGTTGTTGTCAAATCAGTTGGAATCTCGTTCCTTGATTAAATTGGAATTGATAGTCTCTTCTTCACTGACTAGTTGTTGATATTCCTCTTTCGTGTCCTCACTTTCTTTTGTGTCTACCATGTCATTACCTATTTTTTCAACTTATCATTGCTCAGTGAAATATGTTATACTCCTGGTTGCACAATCTACTTAAATATGCCCAAATCTATGACACTTTAAACACTTACTGTCTCGGTCAGATTTAGGAATACTAGTTCGCTCTGCCTGTTCTCTACTCTGAATTAGTTTCTACTTAGGTGGGGCAAGCTTAGATATTTGTTTGGGTATACGT
The DNA here is from genome assembly GCA_002079205.1 of Phalaenopsis hybrid cultivar. Classification (NCBI taxonomy): domain Eukaryota; kingdom Viridiplantae; phylum Streptophyta; class Magnoliopsida; order Asparagales; family Orchidaceae; genus Phalaenopsis; species Phalaenopsis hybrid cultivar. Next base: position 18,255 of record JXCR01125435.1, read on the forward strand.
TGGTTGTAAGATCCCACGGTTGAGCCTTGTCTTAAGATATAGTGATCATCTTGTGATGCAGTCTCTCCACTTTTGAAATTGGGGTCTGAGCGTCCAGTCTATAATGAATTAGTTAGTACCGACACTGCATCTCCAGTTTCATCTCAAATCAGTTAGTTGTTTTATATTTTCCTTCTCACTAATGTAGGTACTTCAGATTTTGTCGCAAAAATAATGCACTATTCTTTATCTTGTTGATGAATAGTTTCACCATCATGCCCCGATGGTTTGTCTTGACACTCGAAGATACATTCTAAGGTTTAGAGCCACTCGATTAACCCGTCTAAATCAACGTTGCAGCCAAAATAGGACAAATCTACCTTCACTTCAAAATTATGGTTTCATAAATATTATAGGTCACATCTCCGAGATAGAGGTTTTTCATTCCAAAATCTGCATAGTGGACAAGGTTCACTTCATTCCTTTGATCTAGCAAGCCATCACTGTAACTACGGGTGACCCATCGGATTGCCTCCTCATGAAGGTGGTAAGACTCTGTTATAGTTGATAGTTTCCCACTGCATGTCCTCTATAGAAATCTTCCAGACATCTCTTTGTGAATTTCTCATAAACAACATTATGTCCTTTTCACTCGACCTGGTTTCCAACAATTTTCTCCTTGACAACATAACTAACTTTGTTATAGTTGACAGTTTCCCACAGCATGTCCTCTATAGAAATCTCCTAGACATCTCTTTGTGAATTTCTCATAAACAACATTGTGTCCTTTTCACTCGACCTTGTTTCCAACAAATTTCTCCTATACAACATAACTAGGTTTAAAAATTCAAAGAGATTATTTGGGGACAAGAACAAAATATTTTGGAGTGTATGATGGATGCTATGAAACATATGGATATGACAAGGGTTGGGCCAATTCTAATACCAATTGATTCATGAAATAACACAAAACATAATAGAAAAAATAAATATTATTACTAAGATCAAATATGCGGTTACAATAAAAAATCACTTGTAAAGGTAAATACAAAACACACGACACACAAACTCAAGTTAGGGCATATATTATTGATGGTGGTGATAGTTATATGCTTGGAGAGACGGAGAAAAAGGAAGGGGTTTTCGAATTAAGGAGGAGGGGAAACAATGATTACTAACAGTTTAAATAGTAGGGCAGTAAGGAATGTTAGTCCAAATAGCAGCAGTTTGCTGTTTGAGGAGATTGAACAGTGTTTGGGTGGCAGAAATTAGTTTGAAATAGTCAGGACAACCACTAGTATGTGGAGAAAGGGATTTTGTGAGTTTGGGATAGTGGGCAGGTGGCAGTAGAGGTCCTAATTGGGTGCTAGAAGGCGGCAGTGAGGGATAACAATAAAGTGGGAGGGAGCTGAATGGTATGTGGTTGCAGGAAAACAACAAGGAGGTTGTTTTTGAGTGACTATAACAAATATGATGATGATGGCACCGAAGAGAAGGCTGTAGAGGATGAATATAATCTCAAGATCAAACAATAGCTCGAGCACCACTCAATCATTGAGGGACGATCATCACCTTGGACGAGTTACAACTCGAGCACATTCACGTCTTTAGATATAGCTCTAAAAGGGGAGAACAACATTGTTGACAAAAATCTGAAAACCAAAAAGTGAAAAACTCAAACTAAAGCTTATATATATAAACCCTATATACTTATAATTGCATCCCTCTATAGAAACGAGGCGCCAAACCCACGTGAAAAAGTCGGTTGGTCCTCTCGGGTCTAAACTAGGGGTGTAAATGAGTCTAGCTCGAGCTCGAGCCATGCCCTTATTGAGCTTAGCTCATTTGTCAAATAGTGAGCTAGCCAGAGCTCGAATGACAAGCTTGAGCTCAGCTTGGATTGGTAGCAGTCGACTTATAAGCTCTAACTAAAAATTCAATTTTTACCTGAGCGCATTGAAAAAAAATTATTGGTGGCCAGATGATGAGAATGCAACTGCATCTCACCAGAATATGCATCAAAATGACTAAAGGTAGGTTAATAAAGTCAGTTCGTGAGCCAAAGAGCTGAGTCGGAACTAGCTCAAGCTCATGCTTAAGCATGTTTAATAAACAAGTTCAAGTTTGAGCTTGAGCTCGAGCACGCGGTTCGATAAACTTAGCTCATGAGCTAGTTAATGAGTCGAGCTTGACCTGGCTAGACTCATTTACACCCCAAATCTGGTCCAGTTTGGTTCATGCAAGCCAAAATCATGGGAGTGGGAGCAGCTCTCTGTTACGTCATGACCTCCCACAACTATCATTTGCGCTTATGCGGGCATGTAAAGCAGAAATCACATATATAAGCCCTATATACTTAAGATTGGATCCCTCTATGGAAAGGACACGTCAAAACCCACGTGGAAGAGTCGGGCGGTCCTCCCAGGTCTGGACTAGGGGTGCAAATGTTGAGCTCGAGCCTGAGTCATGCCCTTATCGAGCTTGGCTCATTTGTCAAATTGTGAGCTAGAGCTTGAGCTCTGGTTATATAGATAGCAGCTGACTTGCGAGCTCGAATTAAAAAATTAATTTTTACTTGAGCACATCGGAAAAGGTATTGGTGGCAAGAGAAGGAGAATGTAATGACATCTCACTGGAAATGAATCTAAATGACTAGAGGTAAGCTAATGGAGCAGGCTGACGAGCCAACAAGCTGAGTCGGGACGAGCTCAAGTTTGAGGTTGAGCTTGAGCTCACGACTCGATAAGCTTGGCTCTCGAGCTCGTTAACGAGTCGAGCTCAACCCGACTAGACTCATGATACACCACTAGTTTGGACATGAGCCAAAATCACGAGAGTGAGAGTGACTCTTTGTTACGTCATGACTTCTCGCAGCTATCCTTTACGCCTGTGCGGGCATGATGTCCCCGCCCCCGCCCTTGTCCCTCCTTGTCGACTGTCTGCATTCTGACGCATTTGGGTGAAAACGTCCCGCTCAAAAATAATTATATTTATAATTTTTTTTTGTTATTAGAAATTAAGATTTTTAGTAATACAAATCTAAAGTATAAGTTGTATAAGTTTATGAACATCTTTTAGGTATATCATTGGAAGTTGAAAATATTTGATTTTGTTAGGTGGGGCCGTAATTTCTGAAGAGTCCTTGGTTTGTTCCTCGAAGGGATGAAAATATAGGTCTCATTTGCACCCTCTTAGACTAGATTTGAGCTTCTTACAATATTTATAACACTCACTTTAGTTTAGGTTCTAAGGCACTCCGTTTCTTTTTACTATCAGACAAGTTTTCATCTCTTAGGCTCTTTCATGATCTCATGTCCTTGGAATATAAGTCACAACTTTCAAATTAAATTGACATCTTAAATCTCAGTGAATCTTAATTTATAAAATGCAAAGCCCAAACCAAGATAGTTAGAGTGCTGAATTAGTTTCTAAGTATTTACGCAACCACTACTTTCTGAGAAGAAATGTTCAGACATGAGCTATCCCTATTAAGTTTTAATAACAATCTTGAAAGTTTAAATACTGAAATTTATAGAGACACGAGCCACTAATTTAATCAAGTTTTCTTAGAGGATTTCTTCTTTATGATATAATTAACTACAAAGACTTGTCCTCATAAGAAATATGTACCCTATAATAAAATAAGGCATTTCTCACCCAAATGAGATAAAAAAACTATCTGATTCATACAAACTCCTAAAATTTAGAGTTTTTGCTTAGTGATTGAATCTATTATACAATGATCTTTCCACTATTAAAGATAGTATATCATTCTTAATGTCAACTTCAATAAGCTATATAATAAATTTTTAAAATTTGTGTGGTGTTACACTTAATCCCATCATAAGCCTTAAACAATGATATTTAAATTCACTCATTTAAACAAATCTTAATATATTCATGCGACTCTAAAATCATTCCAGTCACATAATAGTTTTTACAGAATATATCTAATAAAATTAAATCTACTACTATAAATTAATCTAAAATCTCCATTTCATCAAATAACAAAAGAATATTACACCTTAACAAAATCTACAGTAACCTAAAACTAATTTAAATCACAATTGAGATGATTAATCAAATTTCTCCTTTTAAATGATCTAGCAATAAAAATATAGATTTTGGATGGTATGGGAGAGAGGAAAAAATAATAATGAACAATGAGGTGATAACGAAGAGATGATGATGTCTTACCATTATTGTTGTAAATGATGAAAGATAGAAAAGAGGTCGGTGACTCTTATTGAGAAAAAAAACAATGGGGGCGAGGACTCGAGTAGATATGTAAATGGTCGGTTGGAGAAAGAAGGGTCAATTGTTGTGAGTAGTTAACATGCTAGCATATGTCCTAATGATTGGTCTTGTTATGTAGATAATTGGGGTAATCAAGAGAGCATTATTTTTTTCTTTTTGTTTTGAGGACTGAGATTAGTGCCTCACGTAATTGGAAAGAAGAAATAGGGCCGTAAATATGAGATAGAAAGAGGTAAAGGATTTCACATGATAGTTGGGTCTGCTTGCGAGCTCCACATGCATAAATTTATGGGACTCATGCATCACAATGCGCGTTGTTTGTCGAGGCTCATCTCAAATAACATCTCCATCTTGCCCTTAATGACTATTATGTTGTGAAAAACGATGGTAATAAAGTGAAAAATGGAACGAGAAAAATTGCACCCAGAAAAAAAAAACACCAGAGCAACACACATATTTACGTAGTTCAGCAAATTTGTCTACGTCCACGGAGCTGCAGAGAATTTTACAACTTCGAGGAATTACATCGTCGAACGCCTCAACGTTTACAATAAAATCTCTATTTTCTTCTCTCTCTTCCTCTCTCTCACTCTCTCTTCCTCTCTTTCTCTTAGCTCTCAAGATGGCTTCGCTTGACATTGCTTTGCTTGCATTTCTTTTAAACCAAAAGAGACTATTTATAGAAACCATGAGAGTGATAGGTGGGAGGTAGGTTAGCGCTAGGTGGGATGTGGTAGGTGAGCGGTAGGTGACATACTTAATTAAGAAGCTAATTAAATTCGGTGTACCGGGTCTCCATATTACCCATCAATTCTCCCACTTGGAGACTGGGACATTGACTGCATCACCTACTGGCTGCATCATCTACTAGCTGTACCGACCTTCTCCTCAAGCATGATATCCTCCACCTCTGCAAGTCGAAGCCTCTATCTTCATGCCAGAAGACCAACTGAAGTTGAGCACAACTTCAGCTTCTCACAAGTAACACCCTCATTTGACATATCACTGTCAACTTAGCCTCGTACCACCAAGCTCTTTCCTGGTTACCCTTGTTTGTGCTTACAACTCCCACTGCATGAGTAATATCCTGCTCCTGCTGAAAGCCCTTTTCAGCATGTCCAGCCTTGTAGTTCTTACTGCCACCAAATGCAGTTTTCATCCGGTACACCCACTTGTTGTGCAATGTCTTCTTTCTTGGTGGAAGTTTTGTCAGTTCTCAAGTCTGATTCCCTAACAGAGAATTCGTCTCCTCCTTCTTGGTTAGCTCCAACTTGCTCAAATTCTCATCTTGCAATATTTCTTCATAACTCTATGGTTCTCCACCATTTGTCTTTACATGGTACGATTTTCTCGCCTTTGGCGCTCTGCCACTTTTCAAGAAATGAACATTCTTCTGTTTCCCCATAATGCACCTCTGACGCATGTGTCCACGACTGAGTAAACTTGTAGTTATATATAGTGTGTCAGTTTTCTTACCCCAAACTAATACTAATGCTCATTTGGTAACCTTTCAGGTGCTATCTGAGAACAACACTGAATGACCACCCTCATTGAGTTGTCCAACAGAGATGAAGTTTTTCTTCAACTCAGAAACATGCCTGACCTTTTGCAAAGTTCATTTGTTCTTTGTTAGGGAGTACAATATCAACATCTTCCATCCCCACCACGTCCAGAGCTTTTCCATCAGCCAGATGTACCTTCCCAAAGTTACCTGCAACATAATTTCGTATTAACTCCCGACGGAAAGATGTATGGAAGGAAGCCCCTGAATCCAGTATCCAGTTATCAACAGAATTGTAAACTGCCAGAAAAAGTGCATCATGTATTTCTTCAGTTACAATATTAGCGCCATCATTCTTCTTCTTCTTAAGATTCATGCAGTTTCTTTTTATGTGGTCAACCTTGCCATAATTCCAGCAAGTTGCCTGCTGACCTGACTTTGATTTTGATCTTCCATTGTTTGAGTTTATGTCATGTGATCTCCCTCTGGAATCAACAATCAGTGTTGAAATCGAACCCGAGGTTTGGCCAGGATCTTTCCTGCGCACCTCCTCAGCCAAATCAAATCACGAATATCATCATTTTCAGCTTAGATTTACCTGCAAAACTGCTAACGACCATCCTCATGGCTTCCCAGCTATTTGACAATGATGCCAACAATATCAACGCACGTATCTCATCATCAAAATCAATTTCAACAGACGACAACTGATTTGTGATAGTGTTGAAATCATTTAGGTGTTGAGTAACAGACGCACCTTCTGCCACCTTCATGTTGAATAACTTTTTCATCAGATGCACATTGCTATTGGCCGATGACTTTTCATACATACCTTATAAAACCACCATGAGATATGCAGTAGTCCTCTTCTTGATGACGTTGTGGGCAACCGATCTTGACAGAGTTAATCATATAATTTCAGAACCTGTCGATCCAACATATTCCATTCCGCCTCGTCCATCTTTTCTGGTCGCTTTCTCAGTAACAGAAGATAAAGTTTCTTCCCATAGAGGTAGTCCTCTATCTACATCATCCAGTAAGCCAAATTTGTGCCATTGAACTTCTCGATCCCCGACGTCATCACTTCGTCTCCACCTATCGTTCTTCTTTAGATCTGAACCAAAGCTCTGATATCAGTTGTTGTGAAAAACGATGACAATAAAACGAAAAATAAAACGAGAAAAATTGCACGCAGAAAAAAGCACCAGAGCGACACACAAATTTACGTGGTTTGACAACTTTGCCTACGTCCACGGAGCTACAGAGGATTTTACTACTTCGAGGAATTACACCGTCAAACGTCTCGACGTTTACAAGAAAATCTCTATTTTCTTTTCTCCATTTCTCTATCTCTCTCTCTTCCTATCTTTCTCTTAGCTCTCAAGATGACTTGACTTGGCCTTGCTTGATTTTGCTTGACTTGCATTTCCTTTAAACCAAAAGATACTATTTATAAAAACCATGAGAGCGGTAGGTGAGAGGTAAGTGTGCGGTAGGTGGGCTGTGGTAGAGAAGCGGTCGGTGACATACTTAATTAAGAAACTAATAAATTCGGTGGACCGGGTCTCCACATTACCCAACATATTATACCAAATATTAAGATGATGTTTGGCCGTAATTTGGATTTATATTAAATATAATATTTCAAATATGAGAAATATGAGTTTATCAAGAATAAATCAGTATTGCAATCAAATTTATTAAATTTAAATTTATGTGATAAAAGAGGGGACATCAAAAAATTAGATTGA
>JXCR01125438.1:0-51691 GCA_002079205.1 Phalaenopsis hybrid cultivar
GAGCCTTAACCAGATATCTCTAGAACGGGTGTTTTGTTGCTTCGATGAGAATGGCGATGGAAAGATATCATCAACTGAGCTTAGGTCATGTATGAGCGTCGTCGGCTATGAGCTATCCTTAGATGAGGCGAGGGCAATGATAGATTCAATGGATGCTAATGGAGATGGACAGTTGAGTTTAGATGAGTTCATTAAGTTGATAGAGAGGGAAGAAGAAGATGACAGAATGATGATAGAAGCCTTTAAGATGTATCAGATGGACAGTCAAAATTGCATTACAGCCAAGAGCCTGAAGAGAATGCTAAGTAGATTAGGCTATTTTAGGAATATGGAAATTTGCCAGGAGGTGATTAGAAAATTTGACATAAATGAGGATGGTGTGCTTAGTTTTGATGAGTTCAAGGTTATGATGATGGCTTAGATTTTATTCACGGTCTTTTTAAAGAATTTCAATTACATATGTATTTTTTTTGACTTGTTAGTATAATTTTTTTTGTGTACCATTTACATTAAAAAAATGATATTTAAAATTATTGGTAAATGTTATAGTATTAATCCACTAAAGGTTTGCACTTGTGAGATTATTTATTGATTGGATATGAAAATTATAATTGTTAAAAGAATGATAATAGTTTTTTTTCTCTTTTCACTTAATGAAACAAATTTAGTGCACTATCTCTTAATTCTGAAGTCTTTTATTGTTATCTATCAGATCATAATAAAGATTTCAACATTGGACATATTTACTAGTCTCTTATAGTATAAAAATAAAATATTTTTAGAGTCAAGAGTGATCTCTTTATTGTCTTCCTTTGATTTTCTAGATTGTTTTTCTAATGAATTCTAGGATTCACTATGTGAAGCAGAGGCAATAAATATATATGTATCAAAATATGAACAAGTTGATGATTAAACAAAATAAATAACTCCTAGTGATTGTTTGTTGGTTGTGAAGGCCCTTCAAATAGATAAAAGTTTTATTAATCTTTATGCTATGCATTGATCTCCTTCATCTATCATTTCCTAAAGTGTCACAGATTTCAAAGCTTTGTGTTATTCCTTCATTAATGAACATGATTATATCTTACATTAGTGCTTTTATTATTACATTATTTATTTGACCTTTAACGATGAGGCTCTAAAGTAGCATGTCAATAACATTCATAAGGCATGCATTATAGATAAAGATTCGTACTTTGAAGAAGATAGTAAAGTTGCTAAGCCTCGTAAATTGATTTATATAGGCATTTATGCTACTTTATAAAAATCTATGTAACCATTACCTAAGACTATATTTGTTAAAAAAAGTCCAAAAAGATAATCTCAGTGATTAACATAGATATCCTTTGATATAAAAATTTTCTGAGTTACCACCAATCATTCATAGAGATTTTCAATACATTTACCTTTTAGAGTATCATTTGAAAAAATACTACAACTGACATTACATTAAAGCATCATTTTTTTTTCATATCAATCATGGAAAATTTCACTTCCAAATTTATATTTTGCTTGTGTCGGATTATGGTGTACCATTTTCCGATAAGATATATACATACTAGCTTCAGAGAAATCCAAGCAGACATAGAGCGAAGTAAGATAGCTACAAGAAATTGATGTAGCAATACTTACCTAATGATGAAGACATAATGGCTATTGAATGAAATATGCTTACATGCAATCTCTTAAATTTTTTTTATTAAAGCAACATGAAAAAAAAAAAAGAAACAAAGACCTTCATTTCTTTTTTATAAATCTACTGCAAAATAGATGCTAACAAAATTTTCTCATTAACTTCCATAATTTAGTTTCATCCAAACACAATCCATATCTCAGATCTAATCTTTCACATTTACAAACATAGCACTTAAATTTTTAATATCACAAAAAATAGCACCTATTTCACATTTTAAAAGTGAAATGGTTTAAGTGCTTCACCGCTCATGCACCTTCCGAATATGGCCGCTGTGACATATGGAAGTCATCACAGCTCGCCACTATGATTGCGATTCACGGCTTATGCTGCTTCCAACAGTGGCTTCCGCGACATATGAAAATCATCACAACTCACCACTACGGTCTACGCGACCAGCTATAGCATACGTAATTCACAGCTCGTGCAGCTTCCACCTCTAGCCCCTTGATACACAAAAAATATATGCATATTTAGACCCATATTTTATACTCATTTTTGGTGATATTGCGCTTTAATGGAAGGTATTTTGATATTTTCTTGCAAGTTATTGATTTTTAGGACTTAAAGCAAAAAAAGAAGAAAAAATGATTGAATTTGGAGTAAAAATGACATTTTTGAAGAAATACTCAGCACTGATGATGCCAGGAGCATCGCCGATGACGCAGACCTACAGAACGACAGATGAATTTTACTCAGCGTCGACGCTAACAGAAGCAGCGCCGACGACGCCATTTGATAGAGAGCACGAAAATTAAATATGTGCCACGGGCGCCGATGACTCCAGAATGGGCATCGACGGCGCCAATGCGGTTCAGACCTGTTTCTAGAAGATTCGACGAATTTGGACGCTTTTTTAACAGTTTTTGGATGCACCTATTAGAGAACGAACTCTAGGCTCTATTTTGGGCCGAAATTCATCAGAAATTTTTTTTTTCTCTCTCTCCTATTCATACCTCCTTGTTCATTTTTGCCACACCTCACCTCCATACACTTTATACATCTTCATTCCACCACAAATCAGAAGTCTATTAACGATTTTTATTTAAGAGTTTAGAGTTTTTGTGGTGTGATTAAGTGTGAATTCTTCTCTGAGAGTGTTGGAGAAGGAGAAAAGTGAGAGATTTCTTCTTCCTATATTTCCTAGAAGAGGCTACAAGGGATTTGCTTTGAGAAAGAGTTTCAGATAAGTATTGTTTATTTATTAGTGTTGAATGAAATTTTTTTTATATAAGAAATTTGTGTTTTATTGTATCTTTCTCATGAATTCTGAGTAGTTTTCTTTATTTTTCTCGCTACCTGAAATATGGTGAAATGAAGAGATAATATGAATGTGTCAATATTAAAATTTAAATTAAATTGTGATGATTTTTCAACTCCAAACTTAATTTACTTTTCGATCTGGCTAATTGAATTGTTAAAATGTGCTGTGAAACATATGATCTGGGAAATGGAGTATGAGTTCTACAACAGAGTGATAATCACATTTGATTCCATGAAAGAATATTTCGTTCATGGAATTAAGTGTAAATAAATAGGGAAATATACTTTGTTGAGTGTAGAGTTGAAGATTTTAGGGTGACAGACTAAAATTTTTAATTCGGTCTTAGTGTTTAAAAATTAAAGCGAGAGTTAGCCTTCAGGTGAAGGGAAGTAGGAGTTCTGAAGTGGGAGTCAATATCCTCCTAGCTTAGCCACAAATTTAGGGACTAAACTTGGGATTAGCCAATGATTTTCTATAACACTGTATCAGGATAGAGAATTAAAACTGCTCCTATTTGATACAATATAATATTTAATGTATCTCATTCCTTTACATTATCCAACTCACTACATAAGAATAATAGTTTTGAAAACTTATTAAAATCATTTATCTCATATCATTTTACTAAAATTTCGTTGTAGTGGGAAAGATGTTTTTTCACATAAGAAATCTTCATCACATAAACATAATCTAATAGTTTAGTAGTTACTGTTTAAACTTTGCATTTTAGTTTTTCTGTAGTTAAATAATTTTATTCTGATAATATCTCAGCATTTAAAATTAGTGACAGTAATTTTGTTTTACTTTCTATAAATTTCCTAGTAAATTTATCATTTCAAATTTAAACCTTCCCCGTGAGATCGATATTCGGGACTTAAATAGAAATTTTTTTATTATTTAGTAATTATGCATATACTTACGTAGAATTCCAACATTAATTGCTTAAATTTCTTAATCATAAATATTGAATAAATTTTTTGACATCGTTACATATCGTAGTCAAACATATATAAATTTTACACAACTATATCAACACAGGGATCACCCCCGCAGCATATGGTCATCTGTCGGAAAAGAAAGGTGCGTGTGTGACTCGTCTTTAATTTAATATAATAAAAATTTGGATTTTTAGAAAAATAGTGTTTTAATTTTTAAAAAGTAATATTTTAATTTTTGAAAATATGAGACTGAACTAATCTCATATAGACGATAGTTTAAATGATCGAATACAACACTGCAAGAAATGTACATATCCTGAAGGATATATACACTACTTACTGGCGAATGCTCGATTAAAGAAACTAAAGAATTATGACATCTGTTCGGTCTGCAAACCATTTTTTTCATGTGCCGACAAATTCTCATATATAATATTGAAAATTAGATAGGGTTTATATTAAGTTGAGTTCATAAAGTTTCTGATAAGGGCAAGCCCCTATAGTTAATTACATCTTAAATGACCAAAATCACTTAAGAAAACTCTAATTTAGATCATGAAATCATACCTACATGAATTTCAAAAGGTAGGACTTTTCAATGATCGGACAAAGAGGTGTAAAATGGGAAAGACTCAAATCTAGAACATTTTATTATGGAATCCAAAGAAGAAAGAACTAGGGATGCCACAAATTTTAAGGAGAGCCTTGGTGACTTCCGAGCTATCTTATAGTTTGGCTTCAATTTTGGTGTGAGAATATTAAATGTTTCATCCTGTCAATTATTATTATATAGGACTTACATTTGTATGACACAATCACACAATAGTCTGGAAGACAAGAGAATTTAGGTCGCGACGAACAACAACCTCAGGATCTTAAAATGAGTTAGGGCTTAAATTGCACAACAAGAGTGTGCAAAAGCCTAAAGGAAAAGGTGAAGATTTATGTCGCATTAGGCGGACAACCTCGAAGTCCGACGGCTTGTTGTTTAATTCTAAGGAAGGAGATTGCAGTTAAGGCTTAAAGATGATTAAAGCGACAACGGTTAGGATCCCACGGTTCCCTCATTCCAGTATCACTATTTTATTTTAAATTTACTTAGCTTAAATGTGTTATTAGGCTCATTTAAACTAGGGAGATCTCGTTAGCTACCATAGGTTATCTTATCCGAGGGGCTCACATAAATAGAAAGGGACGTGTTATGAAATTGTTATTTTTGTTTTCGTTTTAAAAATCTTATTTAATTTTGAAAAAGTGTTGGTTGGTTTTTGTTTTGCAGATAAAGTGAGGTTTACAACCAAGCATGTATAATTTTTAAAGCAAGAGTAAAGTACATTAAGTAAAATGAGAGAAATTAAATAAAACTGTAAAAGCGTACCAGTCATCTTTTCCCTGCTCTCGTTGAAAGTTTAGCTTTTGCAACATGTATATATAATTTTGCAGAAATGGAATTGCAGGAAAGGAAAACAGGGAAGAAGGTTTAAACTACCCCTAATAAGTTTTGTTTTACTACCTGACGGCTCCATAGAAGTTTTAATGGATGATTTTTCTTGAACAAAGTATAATAGGTTTATTAGTCCTTCAAAACATTTAAAAGGACGTAAAGGTGTTTGGAGCATGACCCCCCAAGCAACCATTAAATACTTTTAAAACATCTGGACTTCATTCGAACTTATTATATAGTTCAGATAATCATCCAGAGTTAAATTTATGGTTTAACTGATCAAAATACCCTATCCTCAATAAACTTGATGTTTTAATTGTCTCATGAGAGCGGTACTTAATTGATCATTTAATGTTTCACTTAAAATTTATAAAAATGGGTACCCTTGAGGGTAAGATTAGGTGATTAAGAATTCCATGCCCACAATTAAGGCTTATAGTGTCTGCAAAATGTTCACAATTAGTTATATTTCCTACTAAGCTCTTAAGACTTATGTGAGGATAAATTCAGAACTTTTAAGGATATTAAATCATATGGTATTTTTAATCCTTATCAATAATCATAATATCATTCAAACATTAACTAGGGGTTTGAAGTCATTGAATTATCTTCTTCCAAATTCTTACCCCTCACCTGAGGATCACATAAACTAATTAACTCCCAAATTTTGACAATTGGGGAAAATTACAATTATGGCCTTATTGTAGAGAAATGAGGTATTGGTTTATACCATTTAATCCCTTTTGTTTCAATCATCCAAAATAGTTTATCGTGATCAAAATTACCCATTTACCCTTTAATCAATCCAAAAATTCAATTAAGGCATAAAAAATTTAAAATTACAATTTTCCCCTTAGGGTTCCCCACTTCATAACATATTAAAAAGAACTCAAATGACTTGGAAATATTTATAGTACCCCAATCATGGGTCAAATAAAATATCAGAGGAGATTGTTCAAAATTTGATTTAATTTAAAGAATTATTCTATTCAAAAATAGGGATTTTTCAAAGTTAAATTATTTAATCAATCAAAACAAATTATATGTTCTTAGGAAAANTTTCAAAAATAGGGATTTTTCAAAGTTAATTTCTTTAATCAATCAAAACAAATTATATATTCTTAGGAAAAAAATTATTAGAGGTTCACCTAGACCAGAGGACTACTAGGACCAATTGGCATGATTTTTGAAGTTCTATGTTAATTATTAGGTTTATTTAATGATTTTGAGTATTAATTAAATATAAAATATCATTTATGTTGAAAATTAATTTTTATATTTTTATTAGAAGTCTCAGAGTCTAAGGAATCCAAAGAAATAATTTTTTGCTTATTTTTTTAGGATTTATATTTTATTTATTGCGATTATCTTAGCGTAAAATTGTGGAAAATTCATTTTTAAGCCTTAAAAATTTATAATTTTTTTCATAAAGTTAAGAAAAATATTTTAATTGTTCCGAAGTGATCAGGAAACCAATTGCGACATTTCGATGTACTTTTCAGTTTCAGTAATTTGTATTATTTTTTAAATTATTTTTAATTATTTAAANAATTTTAATTTTTTTTTAGAAGTCTCTGTGTCTAAGGAATCCAAAGAAGTAATTTTTTGTTTATTTTTTTAGGATTTATATTTTATTTATTGCAATTATCTTAGTGTAAAATGGTGGAAAATTCAGTTTTAAGCCTTAAAAATTTATAATTTTTTTCAGAAAGTTAAGAAAAATATTTTAATTGTTCCCAAGTGATCAGGAAACCAATTGCGACATTTCAATGTACTTCTCAGTTTCAGTAATTTTTATTTTTTTTTAATTATTTTTAATTATTTAAAATTTAAAATATACCTTATAAATCAAATATTTAAAAACCAATTAAGTTATCTGATCGGNTGTGTCTAAGGAATCCAAAGAAACAATTTTTTGTTTATTTTTTTAGGATTTATATTTTATTTATTGTGATTATCTTAGTGTAAAATTGTGGAAAATTCATTTTTAAGCCTTAAAAATTTATAATTTTTTTTCAGAAAGTTAAGAAAAATATTTTAATTGTTCCCAAGTGATCAGGAAACCAATTGCGACATTTCGATGTACTTTTCAGTTTCAGTAATTTTTATTATTTTTTAAATTATTTTTAATTATTTAAAATTTAAAATATACCTTATAAATCAGATATTTAAAAACCAATTAAGTTATCTGATCGGAAGGAAATTAGAAAACCACTTTTTGTATTTTTTTTACTTTTAATTTAATTCATATAATTATTTTAATGCAAATATAAAATTTAGCTTAGAAAATCAAGTTTAGGGGGTAAATTAATTCAAAATAATCTCAAATTTTTATAGAGAGTTAATGTGACTATTTTTTATAGTGTGGGATAATTTTAAAAAAAATTTGAATTTTATTTTATTTATTTTAATTTTAATGAGTTTTTAGGATTTAATTAATTATAGTAATTTACATAANGATCACAAGGAACATAGAAAACTACTTCTTATATTTTTTTGACTTTTAATTTAATTCATATAATTATTTTAATGCAAATATCAAATTTAGCTTAGAAAATCAAGTTTAGGGGGTAAATTAATTCAAAATAATCTCAAAGTTTTATAGAGAGTTAATGCGACTATTTTTTTATAGAGTGGGATGATTTTTTTAACTTTTTGAATTTTATTTTATTTATTTTAATTTTAATGAGTTTTTAGGATTTAATTAATTATAGTAATTTACATAAATGAAAAAACTAGATTTATATTTTTTCTAGGATTCTCTGGAAAAATATAAATCTAGAGTAATTTGCATAAATGAAAAAACCTACCAAAACTAGATTTATATTTTTATTTTTTATTTTTTTAATTAAACAAAAGTGATTTATTTTGAAAATTAGGCTTCCACATTTAGGGGTTTTATCTGACTTTGAAAAAAATTAGAGGACAAACCTAAGGACAAGAAGTTAAAATCCCAAAAATCTAAAGTCATGGTGATTAGTATGTATTCAAGTAAAATTAAGAGATTACATAAGGAATTTAACTAATTAAAAATAAAATATAAGTCAAATAATTTTAATTTTTTTCACATTATTCTCCTTTATTCATTGAGCAACAAGGTATGTTTTTTAATTTTTATAATTTCTCTATGCAAAGATATGTATTTTCTAAGTTCTGGGCATTAAATAAATCATAAATCCCTATTTTTCTATTTATACAACTCAGTCGTCGTGTCATCCTGGGAGTATCTAAAGCGCCACACGCCGTGTTCTGGTTTGCGCCGCCAGTTGACTCGGTCACAATGTGGTCACGCGTTCAAGTACCGCTCTGTCATCTTACGCGATCTTGACTGTCCACCCAATAAATGTGGAAACAGACGACATTAGTTCATCATCTCCAATCAGCTTAAAACGAGAGTCGTCCACACTAGATCGCTTCTATCTCGCTCGATACTCAATAAATTTAAGTGCAGTTTGTTCCTACAAGTGCATCTAACCGATACGAATACATCTATACGGTTGATCATGAATGATATTACGATTTTCTTCATGAAAACCCAAATCAAACTCAGTTTGGGGGATGTGGCTCGTACCTTGGTCCATAAGGTATAGCCTCGATCGAAATGGTTATTCACGTTTGTTGTGAACTCACGAAGCTCCTCCAAGTGTCACCTTGAGCTAAGGATGAGTCCAAGTGTGAATTTGATAGAAGGGGTGATTCGGGTTTGGTCTAGCTCTATGTCAGAGGGCTCAATTGATGGGGATTTCAATGGGAAGCTTCCTCCCTTGCTTTAGTGAAGCGTAGTAGAAAAGAAATTTGTGGATTGGATGCACTTGGTGGTACGGCCACGAAAACCCCTAAATTTCAGTGATGAAATTTAGGGATTTGAAATGCAAATTAGGGCAAGGAAATGGTGGAGATTAACTTCTCTGGACTGCTAGAGGGTCTAGATAAATTTTGGCAGAGTTTTGTTAAGGTTTGAGCATATATCTCCTATTAGCTATGGAGGGGTGGCCTTATTTAAAGATGGGGCTTTGGTGGCCAACAGGGCATGTCATGGTGGCAAGGCAGTTGCTTAGGTGGAGGGAAGAAATGCTTCAGTGGCCAATGCAGTTTAGCCAACTCAGGGGGGGTTTAATTTTGGGTTTTAAACCATTTGGGTCTTGTCGGGTTGGGTCTGGCGGCTGTGATGGCCGTCCGGCCAGGGTCAGATCACCCTCAAGTTCATGTGAGTCAAAAAGGTTGAGTGGTGGAGTCTAAGGGAGAGTTGAGGTTTGGGTTAAGTTCGCTAGCTTAGGTTTGATCCGTTGGTCCAAGGGTTGGGTTTGGTTCCTTGATAGTGAGGGTGCTATGTGTGACCCCATGGAAGGTTTGAGTGAGGTCAAGTTGTTGGCTTGGGCATGGGGTAAGAGTTTAATTTTTGTATGAAGAAGGAAAGTTGAAGTGAAGGAGGGAGAGGGGAGTAGTCACCTCCTCATGCCATGTTTGGTGAAAATTGACTTTAGGATGCCCATGGAAGGTTGCATGAGTCATGCCATGATATGTATGGGGTTATGGAAAGGTTTCCTGCAAAAGGAATTTTTGATTATATGGATTTTTAATGGAAAATCCCAACATGCCCAATTTTGGTAAAGTTCTATCTATGCATGTGGAAATTTGGTATGATGCCATGGTAAAGTGATTTAGGATTCCATGGGATGATGAAAGATTGAAATTATGTCATGTGGGCTCAATTTGGGCTTTTTCAAATCAATGAAGTGGGCTTTTAATATGCATATGAAGATGGGCCTTTAACATGAACATGATGATTTTAATTTTTGAAATTGATCATGGGCCTATCAAATGGATTTGGAATTGGTTGAAATTGTATTTATATATGTTGAATTTAATGTAAATTTACAATTGAGCATTTGATTGATCATGAAGCTCAATTTGGGGATTTTTGGACTTCGAATCAATTTGAGGCAATTCAATTAGACTTGGGTTTGGAGTTTGTAATTGGGTTTAATTGGGCTTGAATTTTTTCTCAATTGGGTTAAGACATGATGACGTTGAGTTTAGAATTGAAATTGAGGAGTTTTGAGATCAATTGGGGGTAAATTGAGGTGATTTGGAGACTTTAGGCATTTAGGGGAAAAATTGATATTTTGGTCAAAGTGAGTCAATTTGGTCAAATTAGACCCAATTGATGGTGAAGAATTGGTTTTGTTGGTGTTTTAAATGATTTTGGAGGTTTTGAGAAATTTTGGGCCACCAAGGGCATTTTGGTAATTTTGACAAACATGGGGGTATTCTGGTAAATATGAAATTTTTTGGATGTTTTGGGTAATTTGGGTGGTATGAAATGGTTTGAGATGATTTTTAACAAAATTGAGGAATTTGGACCAATTTTGGAATTTTGGTGTGCTAGGGGCAATTTGGTAATTATTGGAAAGTTTAGAGCTAAAAGACCAAAATTAAGTAATTAGGTAAGGCTGAGGTTTGATGCAAATGTTGACCAAAGAATTACCCTCATGATGCCATGAGACTAAAGAAAACCCACTTTGGATTCTCCATGTGCTGCTCTTATCTACCCAAGTTAAGGACTAAGGATTTTGGGGGTCCATCCACATGGGTCTCAAAAGAGGCAAGGGAACCTAGGGTGAAGTGCAAGTGTATACTAGACCAAGCCACATCACCTAGAGCCAACCCTAATGTTAGACAGTCCTATGGGAACCCCTCTTGAGTTCTCTCATATTGGCTCCACCTACTAAGTGCTAGAGATTAGAGCCAACATATGGAACTTCAAGATGAGTAGGGAAGAGTTTGGAATTTCTATTGGTGAAGGTACCATCACTAGTCATCTAGGAATAGTAAACAAGAAAATCCTATGGCTAGATCCTAGGCTCTTAAGGAAGAAAGACTAGACCTCAACCAAAAATGAGGTCAACATCGCCTTTGCTGCTCACCACTACGGCCTACATGGTACATAGCTTATAAGCCTTCCAACTCCATTCCCTGTGGCCTACAGAAGTCATTGTAGCTTGCCACTATGACCTACATGACCAACTATGGACGACTTTACTCACGGTTCGTACAACTCCCAAGTCCAACCACTACGACTTATGGACATCTTCACAGCTCACCATTATGACTTATGCGACCAAGTACAACATACATTGCTCGCAACTCACGTAGCTCCCAAATCCAACTCCTGTGGTCTATGGACATCATCACAGCTTGCCAGAATGGCCTATGTGATCAACTGCAACCTACATGGCTCACAACTCATGCAGCTTTCGACTCTAGCCCCTACACCTTACGTGTATCATCGCTGCTCACCACTATGGCCTATGTCCTACGTGGCTCATAACTCATGCAGCTCCCAACTTTAGCCCTTGCGGCTTACAGATGTTATCGTAACTCACAACTAAGGCCTATGCGAGCAACTACGGTCTACGCGGCTCACCGCTCATGCATCTCTCGACTCTGACCCTTATAGCCTGTGAATTTCATCACAGCTCACAATTACAACCTACATGGCTTGCAACTCCTGTAACTTCCTACCAGGGCGTATGTGTCCAACCGACGTTCCTGAAGCAACCATCTGCTACTTTGGCTTCCAAATATAACATATAAGTCANATTTCAATTATATATGTATTTTTTTTTACATGTTAGTTTAACTTTTGTTGTGTACCATTTACATTAAAAAAATGTTATTTAAAATTATTGGTAAATGTTATAGTATTAATCCACTCAAGGTTTGCACTTGTGAGATTATTTATTGATTGGATATGACAATTATAATTGTTAAGAGAATGATAATAGTTTTTTTTCTCTTTGCACTTAATGAAACAAATTTAGTGCACAATCTCTTAACTGTGAAGTCTTTTATTATTATCTATCATATCATAATAAAGATTTCAACATTGGACATATTTAAGAGTCACTTATAGTATAAAAATAAAATATTTTTAGAGTCAAGTGTGATCTCTTAAATGTCTTCCTTTGATTTTCTAGATTGTTTTTCTAATGAATTCTAGGATTCACTATGTGAAGCAGAGACAATAATTATATATGTATCAAAATAAGAACAAGATGATGATTAAACAAAATAACTAACTTCTAGTGATTGTTTGTTGGTTGTGAAGGCCCTTCAAATAGAAAAAAGTTTTATTAATCTCTATGCTATGCATTGATCTCTTTCATCTACCATTTCCTAAAGTGTCACGGATTTGAAAGCTTTGTGTTATTCCTTCATTAGTAAACTTGATTATATCTTACATTAGTGCTTTTATTATTACATTATTTATTTGACCTTTAACGATGAGGCTCTAAAGTAGCATGCCATTAACATTCATAAGGCATGCATTCTAGATTAAGATACATACTTTGAAGAAAATAGTAAAGCCACTAAGCCTCGTAAATTCATTTATATAGACATTTATGCTACTTTTTAAAAATTTCTGTAGCCATTACCTGAGACTATATTTGTTAAAAAAAAAGTCCAAAAAGATAATCTCAGTGATTAACATAGATATCCTTTGATATACAAATCTTCTGAGTTACCACCAATCATTCATAGAGATTTTCCATACATTTACCTTTTAGAGTATCATTTGAAAAAATACTACAACTGGCATTACATTATAGTGTCATTTTTTTTTCATATCAATCATGGAAACTTTCACTTCCAAATTTTCTATTCTGCTTGTTTACAAGCTAATCGGATTATGGTATACCATTTTATTATAAGATATATACATACTAGCTTCAGAGAAATCCAAGCAGCCATAGAGCGAAGTAGGATAGCTACAAGAAATTGATGTAGCAATACTTACCTAATGATGAAAACATAATGGCTACGGAATGAAATATGCTTAAATGCAATCTCTTAAATTTTTTTTATTAACGCAACATGAACAAAGAATAGAAACAAAGACCTTCATTTCTTTTTTAAAAATCTACTGCAAAATAGATGCTAACAAATTTTTCTCATTAACTTCGATAATTTAGTTTCATCCAAACACAATCCATAGCTCATATCTAATCTTTCATATTTACACACATAGCACTTAAATTTTTAATATCACAAAAAATGGCACCAATTTCCCATTTTAAAAGTGAAATGGTTTAAGTGGTTCACCGCTCATGCAGCTCCCGAATCTGACCGATGTGACATATTGAAGTCATCACAGCTCACCACTATGGTCGAGATTCACGGCTTATGCTGCTTCCAACACTAGCCCCTGCGACATAAGAAAATCATCACAACTCACCACTACGGCCTACGCAACCAGCTATAGCCTACGTAATTCACAACTCGTGCAGCTTCCAACTCTAGCCCCTTGAAACACCAAAAATATATGCATATTTAGACCCATATTTTATACTCATTTTTTGGTGATATTGCACTTTAATGAAAGATATTTTGATGTTTTCTTGCAAGTTATTGATTTTTAGAACTTAAAGAAAAAAAAAGCAAAAAAATTGAATTTGGAGTAAAAATGACATTTTTGAAAAAATACTCAGCGCCGATGATGCCAGGAGCAACGCCGACGGTGCAGACCTACAGAACGACAGATGAATTTTACTCAGCGTCGACGGTGCCAGAAGCAGCGCCGACGGCGCCATTTGACAGATAGCACCAAAATTAAATGTGGACCACATGTGCCGACGACTCCAGAATGGTCGCCGACAGCGCCAATGCGGTTCATACCTGTTTCTAGAAGATTCAACGAACTTGGACGCTTTTTGAAGAGTTTTTGGATGCACCCATTGGAGAACCAACTCTAGGCTCTATTTTAGGCTGAAATTCATCAGAAAATTTTTCTCTCTCTCTCTCTGGGCTCCTCTTCATTCCTCCTTGTTCATTTTTACCACACCTCGCCCCCATACACTTTATCCATCTTCATTCCACCACAAATCAAGAGTCTATTATTGATTTTTATTTAAGAGTTTACAGTTTTTGTGGTGAGATTAAGTGTGAATTCTTCTCTGAGAGTGTTGGAGAAGGAGAAAAGTGAGAGATTTCTTCTTCATATATTTCCTTGGAGAGGCTACAAGGGATTTTCTTTGAGAAAGTGTTTCAGATAAGTATTGTTTGTTTATTAGTGTTGAATGAACTTTCTTTTATATATAAAAGTTGTGTTTTATTGTATCTTTCTCAAGAATTCTGAGTAGTTTTTTATATCTTTCTCCATACTCTGAGATATGGTGAATGAAGAGATAATATGGATGTGTCAATATTAAAATATAAAATAAATTGTGATGATTTTTCAACTCCAAACTTAATTTAAATGTGCCAATATTAAATTATAAAATAAATTATGATAATTTTTCAACTCCAAACTTAATTTACTTTTCAATCTAGCCAATTGATTTGTAAAAATGTGTTGTGAAACATATGATCGGAGAAATGGAGTATGAGTTCTACAACAGAGTGGGGATCACATTTTATTTCATAAAAGAATATTTCGTTCATGGAATTAAGTGCAAATAAATAGGAAAATATACTTTGTTGAGTGTAGAATTGGAGATTTTAGGGTGACAGACAAAAATCTTTAATTTAATCTTAGTATTTAAAAACTAAAGTGAAAGTTAGCCTTCAGGTGAAGGGAAGTGGGAGTTCTGGAGTGAAAGCCAATATCCTTCTAGCCTAACCACAGATTTAGGGACTAAACTTTGGATTAGCCAACGATTTTCTATAACATTGTTTCAGGGTAGAGAATTAAAACTGCTCTTGTTGACACAATACATATTAAAACCATTTATCTCATATCATTTTACCAAAATTTCGTTGTAGTGGGAAAGATGTTTTTTCACATAAGAAATCTTGATCACATAAACATAGTTTATTAGTTTAGTAGTTACAGTTTAAACTTTACATTTTAGTTTTTTTAGTAGTTAAATAATTTAGTTATGATAATATCTCAGCATTTAAAATTAGTGAAAGTATTTTCATTTTACTTTCTGTGAATTTTCTAGTAAATTTATCATTTCAAATTTAAGCCTTCCCCATGGGATCAATATTCGGGACATAACTAGAAAGTCATTTATTGCTTAATAGTTATGCGTATACTTACGTAGAATCCCAACACTAATTGCTTAAATTTCTTAATCATAAATATTGCATAAAGCTTTTGACACTGTTACATAGCAGAGTCAAACTTATATAAATTTTACACAACTATCTCAACACAGGGATCACCCCTGCGGCATATGGTCATATGTCGGCAGAGAAAGGTGCATGTGTGACTCTTCTATAATTTAATATAATATAAATTTAAATTTTTAGAAAAATAGTGTTTTAATTTTGAAAAGTAATATTTTAATTTTTGAAAATACGAGACTGAACTAATCCCATTTAGACGATAGTTTAAATGATCGAACACAACACTGCAAAAAATGTACATATCCTGAAGGATAGATACACTACTTACTGACGAATGCTCGATTAAATAAACTAAAAAATTATGACATCTATTTGGTTTACAAACCATTTTTTTCATGTGACGACAAATTCTCCTATATAATATTGATAATTAGATAGGGTTTATATTAAGTTCACTTCATAAAGTTTTCGAAGAGCAAACCCCTATAGTTAATTACATCTTAAATGACCAAAATCACTTCAGAAAACTATCGATTTAGATCATGAAATCATACCTACAAGAATTTTAAAAGGTAGGACTTTTCAATGATCGGACAAAGAGGTGTAAAATGGGAAAGACTCAAATCTGATACATTTTATTATGGAATCCAAAGAATGAAGAACTAGAGGATGCCACAAATTCTAAGGAGAGCCTTCATGACTTCTGAAGCTATCCTATAGTTTGGCTTCAATTTTGGTGAGAGATTATTAAGTGTTTCCTTCTGTCAATTATTATTATATAGGGCTTATAATTGTATGACACAATCACACAATAGCCTGGATGACAAGAGAATTTAGGTCGCGACGAACAACAACCTCGAGATCTTAAAAGGAGTTAGGGCTTAAATTGCACAATATGAGTGTGCAAATGCCTAAAGGTAAAGGTGAAGATTTATGTCACACTAAGCGGACAACCTATAAGTCCTATGGTTTGTTGTTTAATTCTAAGGAAGGAGATTGTTGTTGTAAATCCTCATTTTGTTGTAGATATGTTTGCTCTCTCGAAGATGTTCTTCTGTGCATTCTTGTCATGTTGCCCACGTCGCTAGCTACAAGCTCCTCGTCGATCTAGTGTTCCTAAAGTCTAAGGTTTAAAGGTTTAAATGAAAAGTTTCAGTTCAATCATTATGGGGGGTTAAAGTTGATTAGAGCAACAACGGTTATGATCCCACGGTTCCCTCATTCTAGTATCACTATTTTCTTTTAAATTTACTTAGCTTAAATGAGTTGTTAGGCTCTTTTAAACTAGGGAGATCTCGTTAGCTACCGTGGGTTACCTCATCCAAGGGACTCACGTAAATTCAAAGGGACGTGTTATAAAATTGTTATTTTTGTTTTCGTTTTGAAAATCTTATTTAATTTTGAAAAAGTGTTGGTTGGTTTTTATTTTGCAGATAAAGTGAGGTTTACAACCAAGCATGTATAATTTTTAAAGCAAGAGTAAATTACAGTAAGTAAAATGAGAGAAATTAAATAAAACTATAAAAGCGACCAGTCATCTTCTCCCTGCTCCCGCTGAAAGATTAGCTTTTGCAACATGTATATATAATTTTGCAGAAATGGAATTGCAGGAAAGGAAAACAAGGAAGAAGGTTTAAACAACCCCTAATAAGGTTTGTGTTGCTAGCTGACAGCTCCATAGAAGTTTTAATGGATGATTTTTCTTGAACAAAGTATAATAGGTTTATTAGTCCTTCAAAACTTTTAAAAGGTCGTAAAGGTGTTCGGAGCATGACCCCCCAAGCTACCATTAAATACTTTTGAAACATCTCAACTTCATTTCAACTTATTATATAGTTCAGATAATCATCCAGAGTTAAATTTTTGGTTTGACTGATCAAAATACCCTATCCTCAATAAACTTGATGTTTTAATTATCTCATGAGAGCGGTACTTAATTGTTCATTTAATGTTTCACTTAAAAGTTATAAAAATGGGTACCCTTGAGGGTAAGATTAGGTGATTAAGAATTTCATGCCCACAATTAAGGCTAGGCTTATAGTGTCTGAAAAATGTTCACAATTAGTTATATTTCTTACTAAGCCCTTAAGACTTATGTGAGGATAAATTCAGGACTTTTAAGGATATTGAATCATATGGTATTTTTAATCCTTATCAATGATCATAATATCATTCAAACATTAACTAGGGGTTTGAAGTCAGTGAATTATCTTCTTCCAAATTCTTACCCCTCACCTAAGGATCACTTAAATTAATTAACTCCCAAATTATCACAATTGGGGAAAATTATAATTATGGCCTTATTGTAGAGAAATGAGGTATTGGTTTCTACAATTTAATCCCTTTTGTTTCAATCATCCAAAAGAGTTTATTATGATCAACGTTACCCATTTACCCTTTAATCAATCCAAAAATTCAATTAAGGCATAAAAAATTCAAAATTACCATTTTCCCTTAGGGTTCCCCACTTCATTACATATTAAAAAGAACTCAAATGACTTGGAAATATTTATAGTACCCCAATCATGGGTCAAATAAAATATCAGAGGAGATTGTTCAAAATTTGATTTAATTTAAAGAATTATTTTATTCAAAATAGGGATTTTTCAAAGTTAATTTATTTAATCAATCAAAACAAATTATATGTTCCAAGGAAAAAATTATTGGAGGTTCACCTAGACCAGAGGAGCACTAGGACCAATTGGCATGATTTTTGGAGTTCTATGTTAATTGTTAGGCTTATTTAATGATTTTCAGTATTAATTAAATATAAAATATCATTTATGTTGAAAATTAATTTTTATATTTTTTATTAAAAGTCATTGAGTCTAAGGAATCCAAAGAAACAAATTTTTTTAGGATTTATATTTTATTTATTGTGATTATCTTAGTGTAAAATTGTGAAAAATTCATTT
Source organism: Phalaenopsis hybrid cultivar (assembly GCA_002079205.1). Classification (NCBI taxonomy): domain Eukaryota; kingdom Viridiplantae; phylum Streptophyta; class Magnoliopsida; order Asparagales; family Orchidaceae; genus Phalaenopsis; species Phalaenopsis hybrid cultivar. The sequence continues at coordinate 18,329 of JXCR01125438.1, forward strand.
TTAAGCCTTTAAAAATTTATAATTTTTTTAGAAAGTTACGAAAAATATTTTAATCGTTCCCAAGTGATCAGGAAACCAATTGTGACATTTCGATGTACTTTTCAGTTTCAATAATTTTTATTATTTTTTAAATTATTTTGAATTATTTAAAATTTAAAATATACCTTATAAATCAAATATTTAAAAACCAATTAAGTTTCTCTTATCACAAGGAACTTATAAAAGACTTTTTATATTTTTTTGACTTTTAATTTAATTCATATACTTATTTTAATGCAAATATCAAATTTAGCTTAGAAAATCAAGTTTAGGGGGTAAATTAATTCAAATAATCTCAAATTTTTATAGAGAGTTAATGTGACTATTTTTTATAGTGTGGGATGATTTTTTTTAGCTTTTGATATTTATTTTATTTATTTTAATTTTAATGAGTTTTTAGGATTTAATTAATTATAGTAATTTACATAAATGATGAAACTTGATTTACATTTTTCCTAGGGTTCTCTGGTCACACTAAACCTACCAAAACAAGATTTATATTTTAATTTTTTTATTTTTTAAATTAAACAGAAGTGATTTATTTTGAAAATTAGGCTTCCACATTTAGGGGTTTTCTCTGACTTTGGAAAAATTAGAGGACAAACCTAAGGACAGGAAGTTAAAACCCCAAAAATCTTAAGTCATGGTGATTAGTATGCATTCATGTAAAATTAAGAGATTACATAAGGAATTTAATTAATTAAAAATAAAATATAAGTCAAATAAATTTAATTTTTGTTCCGCATTATTTTCCTTTATTTATTGAGCAACAAAGTATGTTTTTTTTAATTTTTATGATTTATCTAGGCAAAGATATGGATTTTCTAAGTTCTGGGCATTAAATAAATCATAAATCCCTATTGTTCTATTTATCCAGCTCAGTCGTCGCGTCATCCTGGGAGTCTCCGAAGCGCCACACGTCGTGTTTTGTTTCGGCGCCGCCAGTTGACTCGGCCGCAATGCGGTCGCGCGTTCAAGTACCGCTCTGTCATCTGACGCGATCTCGACTGTCCACCCAATAAATGTGGAAACAGATGACATTAGTTCATCATCCCCAATCAGCTTAAAACGAGAGTCATCCACACTAGATTGCTTCTATCTCGCTCAATACTCAATAAATTTAAGTGCAGCTTGTTCCTACAAGTGCATCTAACCGAAACGAATACATCTATACGGTTGATCATGCATGGTATTAAGATTTTCTTCGTGAAAGCCCAAACCGAACTCAGTTTGGGGGGAAGTGGCTCGTACCTTGGTCCAAGAGGTGTAGCCTCAATTGGAATGGTTATTCACGTTCGTTGTGAACTCACAAAGCTCCTCCAAGTGTCACCTTGAGCTAAGGATGAGTTCAAGTATGAATTTGATCGAAGGGGTGTTTTGGGTTTAGTCTAGCTCTATGTCAGAGGGCTCAACTGATGGGGATTTCAATGGGAAGCTTCCTCCCTTGCATTAGTGAAGCTTAGGAGAAAAGAAATTTGGGGATTGGATGCACTTGGTGGTATGGCCATGAAAACCCTAGGGATTTGAAATGAGAATTAAAGCAAGGAAATGGTGGGGATTAACTTCTCTGGACTGCTAGAGGGTCTGGAGAAATTTTGGCAGATTTTTGTTAAGGTTTGAGCATATATCTCCTCTTAGCTATGGAGGGGTGGTCTTATTTAAAGATGGGGATTTGGTAGCCAACAGAGCATGCCATGGTGGCAAGACAGCTGCTTTATTAGAGTGTCATAATCATGTGGTTTAGAGTGTCATATTCATGAGGTAATTATAATGTTAGAAGAGAACATGTGGACTTCTCAAAATTTAATTTAGTTTAAGTTTTTATTTAAACCCAGAAAATAGGCATTTTTTTTAGAAATTTATTCATTTAACTTTCCAAGATAAAGTTTTTATTTATGAGAAAATTATTAGAGGTTTTCCTAGGTCAGCAAAATACTTAGCCAAAATTTCATGATTTTTTGAATTATATTTTTGTTATTAATATTTAATTATTAACAAGTTTCAATGATTTAATCAAATATAAAATAATGTTTTAATTACCAAAATTATTTTTATATTTTTATTAGACTCTTTTGAGTTCAGAAAACTTAGAGAATCAAATTTTGTATTTTTATGATTTTTAATTTAATCATTATAACTATTTTAATGGGAAAAAATAAGAAAAATTCAATTTTAAGCTTTTAAAATTTATTTTAATTTAGGAAAATTTAAAAAAATATTTTAATGAGTCCCAAGTGATTAGAGAACAATTAGGCACATTTCGAAATACTTTGATATTTTTGGGATTTTTAATTACTTTTAAATTCAAAATAAAGCTAAAAAATTAAGTATTTTTCTAAAAATAATTTTTATTTTTACCAAGTGCCTCTAATCACAAGGAACTCAGAAAACCACTTTTTATAATTTTCCTAAGTGTATTTATTTTATTATAATTATTTTTGTACAAAATTACAAGGTTCCTTAGAAAATCAACTTTAATACTTGAACTTAATCAAATAATTTTTTTAAATTTTTACAGTGGATAAACATGATTTTTATGAACAATGTGGGATTGATTTTGTCAGTTTTAGATAAGTATATAATTTACATAAATTAACACAAGATATTTAAGTTTAATTAAACATAAAAATTTACAAGATAATTCAAGGCATCATGATATTTTTCCTAGACTTCCCTAACCACAAGAAACCTACTAAAATTATTTTCATAATTTTTCAAATGATATTTTAACTTATATAATTAAAATATGTCAAAATGGTCACCTTAGATTGAAAATTAAGGTTAGAAGCATTGAGATATTCTCTGATCTTGAAAAAATCAGAGGACATAGTCTCTATAATGAGGAAAAAACGTTTAAAATTTCAAGTCATGGTGAGCAAAGTTTGATCATTATGAATTAAAATACTCCAGAGGATATTTAATTCATTAAAAATCATAGAATAAGAAAATAATTTTAATTTTTAGTCCAAATTATTCTCCTCTGTTCACTGAGCAAGGTGTGTATTCTTTTTATATTTTTATGATTTTCCTAGAGAAAGATATGGATTTTTGAAGTTTAGGCATTTAAAATAATTCAGAAAATCCATATTTTCCTACGTATCCTACGTAGCGCCAACCTACGACGGCTCCGAACTCACACGCGGCGCGCTCCCATTCATCGTCGGCATCCATCTCAGCTGTCACGCCGCCCTCGATTCACGCACCAAGAGTCTGTCAGGCTCGATCTTCTTCGTTAGTTGAATAAACGTCCGATCGGACGACTCCTTGTTATCATCCCCAAGTGACCAAACCCGAAGCCGTTCACACTAAAACCTTAAGATCTTCGTTTAAACTCAACCAAATTGCATGGGGTTTATTTCTAAACCTTCATATACTCAAGACGAAAACATTTATATGGTTAATCAAGTATGAAATTGAGCCATTGCAAATGGAGAATCAAAAGAAGCTCGGGCTAGGGTTAGAGCTCAATACCTTTGTTTGAGAGGGGAGGCCTCAATCAGATGGTTATGGTAGCTTTAGTTGAGTCCAACGAACCTTAGAATGAAGACTCAAGGCCTAGTGAATTTTCTAGATATGATTTTGATGAAGGTGGATTTCAGGTGTTGGTCTAGAGTTGTCCTAGAGGCTGTTTCAGAGGGGGCTTTGATTGGGAATCAACTCCTCTTGCTCTAGGAATGGTGTGTGTACAATTAATTTGAGTTTGGTGGACTGTGGAAAGATTTCATGGTCTGAGCTAAAAGTTTGATCTCAAAATTAGGTTCTCACAATGTGAATCAGAGAGGGAAGATGGTTGGATTAAGCTTAGGGATGCTTAGAGAGTCTCTGATGAGATTTTGGCAGAGTTTCCCCAAGAATTTTGAACTCTCCCCTCTTTGGCCATGGAGGGGCGGATTAAATAGAGAAGCTTAGGCTGGCCACCATGGCCAATTGATGGGTGCAAAATGGTTCTTAGATGGATGACTGGGAAGCTCTAAGGAGCCATTAGGATGAGCTGGTCTCTAGGGTTGAAATTAGGTTTGATTTAGGGGTGGTGGCTAGGTGGCAGGTGAGCCAGAGAGAGTTAATTATGGTTAACCCTCAATGGAAAGTCATGATGGAGGAGATATTTTGGGATAAGATCCCTTAAATTAGAGGACCCTTGGTCCGTAGCTCACTTAACTGGTTTAAGTAGATTTAACCTAGTCAATAGAGTGTGTTTAGTAGCTGTGGAGACTTTAATTTGGTGACTTTGGCATGACTAAGTCAATTTTGGTGCATCAGTTCAATTTGGGTCAAAATGACTAGAAGTTGGGTTTGGGTTAGGATAGTCATGACATTGAGCTTAATTGATTGGTCAATACTGTGCAGATGATTATCACAAGAGGTTTAGAAAAGGTTTGAATTAATCATATGAAAGATGAATTTGAGTTTAGAATTAAAATTGGGGAGGATTGCGACAAAATTGATGGGTATGTGTGGTAAATTTAGAGAAATTGGGCCTTTAAAGGCAATTTGGGGGTTTTGGTCGAAGTGGTCGAAGTGGTCAAATTGGGTTTAATTGAAGGGTCCAAATTAGTTTGGAGACATTTGAAGTGATTTTGGATGTTTAGGGAAAGTTTGGGGTGCCAAGGGTATTTTTATAATTTTGGCAAATTTGAGGGTATTTTGGTAATTTTGACAATTTTGGTAGTTGTCGACACTATTTTTTGGTCGGAGGAGTTGCCCGTTGGAAGCTATCGACAACCAGAATCAAAATCCTATCGCCCGCTTCTGAAGGACATTTTAATTTATATATATATATAAATTTAGAAAAATATGAAATCAAACTGACCCCATATTTTTCACAGTTTAAATGAAAAAGCGTTATACCTCAAACCATGTATCTATCCGGAAGGATAAACACAAGACTTAAGGATGAGGCTTGATAAAATAAACTGAGGAATATATGACATCCGTTTGATCTGCGAAACCATTTATCTGCCAACAAGTTCCCCTATTTCATAAAAGGAATTAAATAGGGTTTATTTTAAGTTGGGTTCGGACAAGCTTCCTATAAGGGCAAGCCCCTATAGTTAATTACATCTTGAATGATCGAAGTCACTTATAAAACACTCGATAAAAATCAGGAAATATTATCTTCAAGGAGTTCAAAATGATAGGACTTTTTAATGAAATCGGACAAAGAGGAATGAAAGGGGAATAGTTCAAATTTGGAACATTTATTGTGGAATCTGAAAGAGAAAAAACTAGGGGATGTCATAGATCCGGAGGAGAACCTCGGTGACTTCCCAAACTATCCTATTTTTTGGCTTCAATTTAGAGAGAAGTATTTGAATGTTTCCTCTTATCAATTTTATTAGTGAGGGCTTACATTCGTGTGAAACGATCACACAAATAGCTAAGAAGATGTGAGAATTTAGTTCGTGTCGAACAACAAGCTTGAAATCCTAAGACGAGTTAGAGCTTATATTGTACAGTAGAGCTATACAAAAGACCTAAAGATAAGGTGAGGATTTATGATGCATAAGCAAACTACCTCGAAGTCCTATGGCTTGGTTGTTTAATTCTAAGGAAGGAAATTGGTTTAGCTGATGTAGACAGGTTTTGCTGTTGAAGATGGTCGTGCTGCCCACAGTGCTAGCTTCAAGCTCCTCATCGTGGCGAGTTCAAGTTTTATATTGTGACAAGTTATGGTGTCAAATCATATGTCCATATGGTTGAAGTTCTTCAAATGTTATGGGGCATGTTAAAATTGATTAGAGCGACACTAGTTAGGATCCTATGGTTCCCTCGTTTTGGTACCACTATTTTCTATTGGATTCACTTAGTCTAAATGAATTTACTAAACTCAACTTAATGAGTATTTCATGGATTCACTTAGTCCAAATGAATTTACTAAACTCAACTTAATGAGTTCCATACTTTCATTTAGCTGTGGAAAGCCTCGTTAGCAACCGTAGGTTACCTCCTTCGAGGGATTCTCGATCATCCGATAGAGACGTCTTAATTTAGTTGCAATTATTGGTTGTTTGTGATTAAATTTTGAGTTTTTTATATTTTAAATGTTGTGGCGGTGAATTTTATCTTTGTTGGTTTTAGTTTTGGTTGACAACTATCCTAGCAATTTTGGTTTTCATGCAAGGTGACATCATTGTTTAGCATGCAGGTTTGTTGTTTTTTGTTCATACATGCAAGTGAGTAAGTACAGTAACGTATTGAAAAGTAAAGTACGGGAAACTAAAAAAATGTAGGTAAGTAAATAACAATAAAACTGTACCTGAATGGTCTTCTCATCATCTTCAACTGAAACTCAAAATATATGTGAGAGCATTTATTAAAAGCATTTTATGTAAAGCGGGGAAATAAGGTTCTAGTGATCTACCAAATCCTAAACCATATCTTGGTGAGCCCTCATTAATTCGATTAAGGATATTTTTATTAAGAAAAACATATTAAGTTTAATAAACCTCTGAGGTATCCAAAAGGTCATGAGAAAGAAGCAGATCCATGCTTCCCTCTCACCACCAGGTAAAAACTCTCGAGCTCATTTAAACTTGTTATGTTGCTTAATAACTCATCCTGTAAATACCTCTAGTGTCCAGTGAACATCGATGTTTCAATTATCCCTAAGAGTAGGGTAAGACATCAAAGGAGAAAATGTGATTTTTTAAAATTTAATTTAATTTATATAAATATTTACATGAAAAATAGGATTTTTTAAAGAAAATTCAATAACTTGACCAAGGCAAAGCCTAATCACTTGAAATTTTTACTGGAGGTAGACTCATACTAAAGAACCACTTGGACCAAATTTCATGATTTTTTAAGCTTTATTTGATTTGTTGTAATTATTTTAAGTTCTGAAGTATTAATTAATTATAAAATATTTTAAATGTGAAAAATTAAGTTTTATATTTTAATTAAATCTCTCCAAGGTCAAAGAATCCAGAGAAACAAATTTCATATTTTTATGATTTTTTCTTTGAATTGTTAGAATTATTTTTAGTGAGAAATTAAGGAAAATACTTTTTTTTAGCCTTTAAAAATTGTTTTTAAGCTTTAAAATTCAATATACTAACTTAGAAAATTAGGAAAAAATACTCTAATTGCTCCTAAGGGCTTAGGAAAAAATTTAGAACATTTCCACTAATTTTATTAATTTTATGATTTTTATTAATTTTTTATTATTTAAATATTTAAAATATGCTTAAAAATGAAATTTTTATTTTAATTATAATTTTATTTTTATAAAATTCCTCTAACCACAAAGAACTCCCAAATCAAATTTCATAAATTTTTTAGTTGTATTTTGATCATTATGATTATTTTGAATGTTAAAAATGTCATTTAACTTAGAAAATAAAATTAGGTTATCAAATGAACTCCAAATATTTCAATTTTTTTATGGGGAGCGCTCTGAACTTTAAATTATAGTGGATAATTAAAATCAATTCATTTAGATGTTTATTTTTCTCAAATTAATTTTCTTTGTGTTTTAGGCTTTTGTGTAAATTAGGTGTGCTCTTAATGACTTAGCTCGTGACAAATTTTTCCTAGAGTTCTTTGATATCAGTAAACTTACCAAAATTTTCTTGGATTTTTCTAACCAATATGCTAATTATTATATTTAAGTTTCAAAATCATATGCATAAACTTGAAAAATATAGATCTATGTCTAGGAGTCTTCTCTGACTTTGAAAAAATTAAGGAATATCCCCCATGATAGAGGCAACAATATGCCAAAATATCAAGACATGGTGAAATACTTGAATGCATGGAGAATCAAGATACTTAGAACAATATTTAATTTATTAAAAATAAAATATACATTAAATAAACTTCAAACCATTTCCACATTGTTCTCCTCTGTTCACTTAGCACTAAAATCTTTTTATTTTATTTTTGTGATTTTTTATGCAAAGATATGATTTTTCAAAGTTATGAGCATTTAAATAAATAGAAAAATCCCTATTTTTCTATTTAAGTGACACAGCGCCACGTCAACCTACGGCGGCTCCAAAGCACCACGCGGCGTTCTTTTGTTTGGTGTCATCGTCCACCTCAGTGCTAACTCGTCCCGTGGTTCATGTATGAAGGCTCTGTCCGGCTCGATCTCGTTCGTCCGTCTGATACACGCTCGATTGAACGGCTCCCCGTCATTGTCCCCGATAGCTAAAACCCGTGACTATTAACCTTAAAACCTTAAGATCTCACTCATTTCTCAATCAAACTGGTTTGAGTTTGATCCTATTGACTCGTCTAAGTGAGACGAACATATCCATACAGTAAACATGCCATTAAATTAGATATATGCAAGTGTAGAATCAAAACAAGCTTTGGACAGTGGGGAGGTTTATACCTTTGCTCTGAAAAGTGAACCTTTAATCATAGGCGCTCGACACATTCGTGGAGGTCTAAGGAGGCTACGGATGAAGCTTCTTGCTATGGTGAAATGCCTAGATCCAAATTCGATCAAGGTTAAATTTGGGTGTTGATCAAAGTCTAGGGTAGAGGCCCTCTGTAAGGGGGCTTTGATGGGGGTAACTTCCTCTTTTAGTGTAGGGATGGTGTGGGTGAGTTTAATTTCATTTTGATGGAGTTTCAAAGAGTATCCTGTTTCTGCCTTAATTTTTAAGTTCAAAATTAGGGTTGCGCTGGGGGAATTAGGGCAAGAGAATAGTGCAGTTGAGCTTCTCTATGTTGTGGGGGGAGTTTGGAATCAATTGGACAGAGTTTCGTTAAGGTTGGTCTCGGCCTCTCTTCTAGTCATGGGGATGGCTGCTTAAATAGAAGAGCCATGGGGCTTCAATTGGGCTAGCTAGTGGGCTAGCCCAACTGCTTAGAGGGAGGGAAGAAGCCCTCAAGCCTCCAATTGGATTGGGACAACTTGGATGGGCTTAATTGGGTGTTTGAACATTTTTGGCCTTCTCGGTTTGGTGTTTTCCGGTGACCCAAGTGGTGGCTCGCCAAGGTTCAGTCACTTCTTGGCTCAGGGAGGTCAGGGGGTGTTTAATTATAATTTACTCCCATAGGCAAGCAATGATGGAAGAAATTTTGTGGTTAAGGCCTAAAAATGGGAATGAATTCCTTAATTTAGGGATCCATTGTTCCATAGCTTGTTTGGCTGGGCCAAAGGGGTTTAGCCTGGTCAATAGAGTGTGCTTAGTGGCTGTGGAGCCATCAATTTGGTGGTTTTAACATGGCTAGGTCAATTTTAGTGCATGGGTTCAATTTGGGTTGGGTTAGGCTAGCCATGACTTTGAGCCCAATTAATTGATCAACATTGTGTAGAAGATTGTAATGAAGGTTTTTCGTGAAGGATTGAAATGGTTTTGAGTTCAATTTGGGGTTCCATTTGAAGGATTTTGGTATTTTGGTCAATTTGGGTATGTTGGGTTAGACTTAGGTCTAGGTTTGGCTAAGGTTGGGCTAAGTCCAAATTGATTGTTGAAGATGGTCTATGGGAACATCATGAATAGTTTCTAACATAAATTGGGTGTCAATTTTTGGGTCAGGGCAATCAATTTGGTGAAATTTGAGGACATAGCCAATTTAGGGCAAATTTGGGGATTTTTGTACTTTGGTTAAAATTAAATGTCATTGAGGCTTCACCAAGGCCAATTGAAGGTCAAGTTTGATGCGTAGGATTGTTATGAAGAGTTTTCAACATAAATTGTTGCAAATTGAGTAGGTTATGGGGTTCAATTTGGTGGGATTAAGTCATAGGGCCAAAATTGGGGGCTTGACTTAGATCAAAATTGGGCTCAAAGATGGGCCAATTAGACTTGGATTTGGTTTAGGTTGGTCATATTAAAGGTGAATTTAAGTTTAGGATTGAAATTGGGAGAAATTGTGACCAAATTGATGGACATTTGGGTTAAATTTAGGAAAGTTGGGCCTTTAAAAACAATTGGGGTTTTGATCAAAATGGTAAAATTGGTCAAATTGGTTTCAGGGTCCAAATTGATTTTGGAGATATTTTGAGTGATTTTGGAGGTTTTGGAAAAGTTTGGGGTGCTAAGAGTATTTTTTAATTTTGGCAATTTTGGGGGTATTTTGATAAATTTGGCATTTTTTGGTGGTTTTGGGTAATTTGGGTATCTTCAAATGGTTTGAAATGATTTTTTAATAAATTTGGATATTTTGGGTGAATTTGAGGATTTTGACCAAATTTGAGATTCCAATGGTATCTAGGTAATTTAGTGGATTTTGGGGCAAAAGGCCAAGTTGGATATTTTTGGAAGAATTGGGCTACCAACCACCATATATGAGCTATGGACCAATGGAAACCCTGTTTGGGTCCTGTATATACTGGTCGTAGCTAAACCCTAGTCTAGGGCGATTAGGGGGCCATCTACATGAGTCTCCCAAAAGATTAAGGGATCAAAGTCAAGAATTTTTTGGTTTAGGGTTGTGAGTGATTGTGGGTGAGAGTGAGTGTGAGTGAGTGAAAGTGAGTACCTTAGCTTCAGACCAACACCCAAAGTCAACCCTATGGTCAATCAGTCCTATGGAGACTCATTTTGAGCTTCCTCAAACTGACCCCACCTACTAAGTGCCAGAGGTTTGGACCAATATGTGAAACTTCAAGTTGAGCAAAGAGGACTGTAGAATTTCTAATGGTGAGGGTTTCTTTTCTAGTTTTCTATGAATAGTCAACAAGAAAGTCCTATAGCAAGACCTTAGGCTACTAAAGAGGAAAAACTAAATCTCAACCAAAAGTGAGATCAACAAATGGACCCCCAATAGGTGTGGTGTGTTGGGCAAGCACATCGCGCGTATTGGCGATGACCGACAAGATCAACAAAACCAATACAGACTCCTAAGTCAACAAACCTAGAAGGAGGTGTAGAATTATGTGTATCATTTACTTCCGCTAGGGAATTAGCAAGTGAATATCTGAATAAGTTTGGGTATTTTGGATGAAATTGAGAATCTTGGCCAAATTTGGGATTTCAAGGGCATTTAAGTAATTGGGGTGGATTTAGGGGCAAAAAGGTCAAGTTAGATATTTTGGTAGAATTGGCGTGTCAACCACTATGTATGAACTATGGACCAATGAAATCCCTATTTGGGTCCTCTATATATCGGTCCTAGCTAAACCCTAGCCTAGGGCTAGTGGGTCTAGGGGACCATCTACATGAGTCTCCCAAGAGATCAGGGGATCAAAGTCAACAATTTTGAGTTTAGGGTTGCAAGTGAATATGGGTGATAGTGGTGTAAGTGAGTGAACTAGCTCCAGACCAACACTTAAGGTCAGCCCTAAGGTCAAGCAGTCCTATGGGGACTCTCCTTGAGATCCTCCATACTGAACCCACCTACTAAGTGCTAGAGGTTAGGACCAATATGTGGAACTTCAAGTTGAGCAAGGAAGAGGTTAGAATTTCTAATGGTGAGGATTCTATTTCTAGTTTTCTAGGAATAGTCAACAGGAAAGTCCTATGGCTAGACCTTAGGCTACTAAAGAAGAAAAACTAAACCTCAACCAAAAGAAGGTCAACAAATGGACCCTCAATAGGTGTGGTGTGATGGGAAAGTGCACCGCACGTATTGGCGTTGACCCATGAAATCAACAAAACCAATGTAGACGTCTAAATCAACAGACCTAGAAAAAAGTGTAGAATCGAGTGCTAGTAGTTTCCGCTAGGGATGTAGCAGGAGAACATCTAATCGAAATCAAGGAGTAGGAACTCTCGCTAGGGATTCGAGAGTAGGTTTCAAATTATCAAGTTTCAGGTGTTTTTGGAGGGGGTTATCAGTATTTAGGTGCTGACTCTGAGATGGGAATTAAAATTTAGGTATCAATTCCAAAAAAGGAGAGTCAGAATTTAGGTATCAACCTCAAAGTGAGAGAATCAGAATTTAGGTACTGATTTTGAAAGATAGGAATCACAATTTAGGTACTGATCCCAAAATGGGATTTGAATTTTAAGTATTAATCCCAAAAAGAGAGTCGAAATTTAGGTACCGACCTCAAAAATTGAGAATAGGATGTCGTGTTCCATTCAAGGGGGTCTTATACCAATCTCGAGGATTGAAAATAGGATGTCGTGTTCCATTAAAGGGGCCCTTATACCAATCTCGAGGATTGAGAATAGGTTGTCGTGTTCCATTAAAGGGGGTCTTACACCAATCCTTAGGATTGAGAATAGGATGTTGTGATCCATTAAAGGGGGCCTTATAACAATCTCGAGGAATGAGAATAGGATGTCGTGTTCCATTCAAGGGGGCCTTGTACCGATCTCAAGGATTGAGAATAGGATGTCGTGTTCCATTAAAAGGGGCCTTATACCAATCTCAAGGATTGAGAATAGTATGTCATGTTCTATTCAAGGGGGTCTTAAACCAATCTCGAGGATTGAGAATAGGATGATGTGATCCATTAAAGGGGGTCTTATACCAATCTGGAGGATTGAGAATAGGATGCCCTATTCCATTAAAGGGGGCCTTATACCAATCTTGAAGATATAAAAAAGGATATCGTGTTCCATTCAAGGGGGTCTTATACCAATCTTGAGAATTGAGAATAAGATGTCGTGTTCCATTAAAGGGGCCTTATACAAATCTCGAAGATTGAGAATATGATGTTGTGTTCCATTCAAGGGGGTTTTATACCAATCTCGAAGATATGTGCCACATTAGGGAGAAAAGCTTTGGGATTCATATCCAACCCAAATGATGACAAGAAAAATATCCGCTACTTTGGAGAGGAAAGCACTGGGACTCACATCCAACCCAAGGGGTGGCGGGAAAAGAATTAGCGTCTCGGTACTGTCCCGGAGAACAATATGAAAATAGTGTAGAGAATTTATGGTGTCGAGCTCATAGATATGTATCATGTGATAAGGTTAACATTGATGAGTAAGATATGTGGGATTTTGTGAGATTTTGCGTAGAATGTGAAGTTCCGCGGGGATTGTGAAGAAAATTAGTGCAGACAAGGATAGTCATACTGCGCGAGTAAAGAATAAGAGACCTCGAAATCGAGAGAATCAACTCAACAGATTTATTTTCTTTTCTTATTACTTTTATCACATTTAATTATCAAAAATATTTTTTTTAAATTCAATTTTCATTGGTTCATCTCTTCAAAAGAGAGTTTTCGTTTGAATTTTATTATTATCAAGTTTTTATTGTTTTTTTCTTCATTCGTTATAGTTCAAAACCAACATATGGTTTTGTGGCTCTTTATCCATCGCACAAAAAGGGCAATTGAGCAAATAGACTAAATTCTGAAAGAGATTTCATTAATCTGCTTCAAACAGGAGTTACAAATTAAACATAACCTGAAGCATCAAAAGGTACAATATGTTGAACGCATCAAAAGTACATCTAAAAAAATCTCATGTTGGGTACATATCGCAAGCTGAGCATATTTGATACATATATCATCATATCTGCTGTGTCAAAACGCGGTACAAAAAGGTATCCCCTGACTGTTCATCATTGGTGGGGTGAGCTCCTGGTCGAGCTGACCTACTAAGCCATGCTCCAGGACAAGAGTTCCATTTACATGTACTTAGAGGTGCAACCCTCTATAGCTTGTAAGGTTGTAGCTCTTCTAATTATGGATCTGGTCGGAATCCATATACCTTATATTAATTTATGTAAATCATACACTCATCAAAAATTGACAAAATCACTTCCCCACTGTCCATAAAAATCATATATACTCACTGTAAAAATATCAAAATTATTTGACTTAGTCNTAGAGCATCAAAAACAACAAAACAAAAACCTGCAACTCTCGTTTCTCTTTCAATTCTTTTGATCCAGCATAAAACAACAAATTATTTTCTATTTACATTCATGCAGAGCCTTAACCAGATATCTCTAGAACGGGTGTNTTTACAAGCTAATCAGAATATGGTATACCATTTTATGATGAGATATATATATACTAGCTTTAGAGAAATCCAAGTAGATAGAATGAAGTAGGATAGCCACAAGAAATTGATGTAGCAATACTTAACTAATGATGAAAACATAATGGCGACTGAATGAAATATGCTTACATGCAATCTCTTAATTTTTTTTTTTATTAAAGCAACATGAACAAAAAATAGACACAAAGACCTTCATTTCTTTTTTATAAATCTACTACAAAATAGATGCTAACAAAATTTTCTCATTAACTTCGATAATTTAGTTTCATCCAACCATAATCCATATCTCATATCAAATTATTCACATTTACACACATAGCACTTAAATTTTTAATATCAGAAAAAATAGCACCTATTTCCCATTTTAAAGGTTTAAGCGATTCACCACTCATGCAGCTCCCAAATCTGGCCGCTGTGACATATGGAAGTCATCCCAGCTCACCACTATGATTGCGATTCACGGCTTATGCTGCTTCCAACTCTGGCCCCTGCGACATATGAAAATCATCACAACTCACCACTACGGCTTACGCGACCAGCTATAGCCTACGTAATTCACAGCTCGTGCAGCTTCCAACTCTAGCCCCTTGATACACCAAAAATATATGCATATTTAGACCCATTTTTTATACTCATTTTTGGTGATATTGCGCTTTAATGGAAGGTATTTTGATGTTTTCTTGCAAGTTATTGATTTTTAGGACTTAAAGCAAAAAAGAGGCAAAAAAGATTGAATTTGGAGTAAAAATGACATTTTTGAAGAGATACTCAGCACCGATGACGCCAGGAGCAGCGCCGACGGCGCAGACCTAGAAAATGACAGATGAATTTTACTCAGTGTCGATGGTGCTAGAAGCAGCGCCGACGACGCCATTTGACAGAGAGCACGAAAATCAAATATAGACCACGGCCGCAGACAACTCCAGAATGGGTGTCGACGGCGCCAATGCGGTTCAGACCTGTTTCTAGAAGATTCAACAAATTTGAACGTTTTTTTTAAGAGTTTTTTCTTGCACCTATTAGAGAACCGACTCTAGGCTCTATTTTGGGCCAAAATTCATCAGAAAATTTCTCTCTCTCTCTCTGAGCTCCTCTTCATTCCTCCTTGTTCATTTTTGCCACACCTCGCCTCCATACACTTTATACATCTTCATTCTACCACAAATCAGAAGTCTATTAACGATTTTTATTTACGAGTTTAGAGTTTTTGTGGTGAGATTAAGTGTGAATTCTTCTCTGAGAGTGTTGGAGAAGGAAAAAGTGAAGAGATTTTTTTCTTCTTATATTTCCTAGGAGAGGCTACAAGGGATTTTCTTTGAGAAAAAGTTTCAGATAAGTATTGTTTGTTTATTAACGTTGAATGAAATTTTTTTTATATATGAAATTTGTGTTTAGTTGTATCTTTCTCATGAATTCTGAGTAGTTTTCTTTATTTTTCTCCCTACTCTGAAATATGGTGAAATGAAGAGATAATATGGATGTGTCAATATTAAAATTTAAAATAAATTGTGATGATTTTTCAACTCCAAACTTAATTTACTTTTCGATATGACCAATTGAATTGTTAAAATGTGTTGTGAAACATATGATCCGGGAAATGGAGTATGAGTTCTACAACAAAGTGAGAATCACATTTGATTCCATGAAAAAATATTTCGTTCATGGAATTAAGTGCAAATAAATAGAGAAANCAAGGAAAGTCCAAAAAATAATCTCAGTGATTAACATATATATCCTTTGATATAAAAATCTTCTGAGTTACCACCAATCATTCATAGAGATTTTCCATACATTTACCTTTTAGAGTATCATTTGAAAAAATACTACAACTGACATCACATTATAGCATCATTTTTTTTTCATATCAATCATGGAAACTTTCACTTCCAAATTTATATTCTGCTCAGATTATGGTATAGCATTTTATGATTAGATATATATATACTAGCTTCAGAGAAATCCAAGTAGACAGAACGAAGTAGGATAGCCACAAGAAATTGATGTAGCAATACTTAACTAATGATGAAAACATAATGGCGACTGAATGAAATATGCTTACATGCAATCTCTTAAATTTTTTTTATTAAAGCAACATGAACAAAAAATAGAAACAAAGACCTTCAATTCTTTTTTATAAATCTACTGCAGAATAGATGCTAACAAAATTTTCTCATTAACTTCGATAATTTAGTTTCATCCAAGCACAATCCATATCTCATATCTAATCTTTCACATTTACACACATAGCACTTAAATTTTTAATATCACAAAAAATAGCACCTATTTCCCATTTTAAAAGTGAAATGGTTTAAGCGGTTCACCGCTCATGCAGCTCCCGAACTGGCCGCAGTGACATATGGAAGTCATCACAGCTCACCACTATGATTGCGATTCACGGCTTATGCTGCTTCCAACATCGGCCCCTGCGACATATAAAAATCATCACAACTCACCACTACGGTCTACGCGACCAGCTATAGCCTACGTAATTCACAGCTCGTGCAGCTTCCAACTCTAGCCCCTTTATACACCAAAAATATATGAATATTTAGACCCATATTTTATACTCATTTTTTGTGATATTACGCTTTAATGGAAGGTATTTTGATGTTTTCTTGCAAGTTATTGATTTTTAGGACTTAAAGCAAAAAAGAAGCAAAAAAGATTGAATTTGGAGTAAAACAGACATTTTTGAAGAAATACTCAGCACCGATGATGCCAGGAGCAGCGCCGACGGCGCAGACCTAGAAAATGACAGATGAATTTTACTCAGCGTCGACGGTGCCAGAAGCAGCTCCGACGACGCCATTTGATAGAGAGCACGGAAATCAAATATGGACCACGGGCGCAGACAACTCCAGAATGGGCGTCGACGGCGCCAATGCGGTTCGGACCTCTTTCTAGAAGATTCAACGAATTTGGATGTTTTTTTAAGAGTTTTTGGATGCACCTATTAGAGAACCGACTCTAGGCTCTATTTTGGGCCGAGATTCATCACAAAATTTCTCTCTCTCTCTCTGAGCTCTTCTTCATTCCTCCTTGTTCATTTTTGCCACACCTCGCCTCCATACACTTTATACATCTTCATTCCACCACAAATCAGAAGTCTATTAAAAATTTTTATTTAAGAGTTTAGAGTTTTTGTGGTGAGATTAAGTGTGAATTCTTCTCTGAGAGTGTTGGAGAAGGAGAAAAGTAAGAGATTTTTTTTTCTTATATTTTCTAGGAGAGGCTACAAGAGATTTGCTTTGAGAAAAAGTTTCAGATAAGTATTGTTTGTTTATTAGTGTTGAATGAAATTTTTTTTATATTTGAAATTTGTGTTTTGTTGTATCTTTCCCATAAATTCTGAGTAGTTTTCTTTATTTTTCTCCTTACTTTGAAATATGGTAAAATGAAGAGATAATATGGATGTGTCAATATTAAAATTTAAAATAAATCGTGATGATTTTTTAACTCCAAACTTAATTTACTTTTCGATATGACCAATTGAGTTGTTAAAATGTGTTGTGAAACATATGATCCGGGAAATGGAGTATGAGTTCTACAACAGAGTGGTCACATTTGATTTCATGAAGGAGAAATTTGTTTAAGAAATTAAGTGTAAATAAATAGGGAAATATTCTTTTTTGGGTGTAGAATTGGAGAATCTTCATTTGATTTCATGGAGAAATATTTCGTTCATGGAATTAAGTGCAAATAAATAGAGAAATATACTTTGTTGAGTGTAGAATTGAAGATTTTAGGGTGACAGACTAAAATCTTTAATTCGGTCTTAGTGTTTAAAAATTAAAGCGAGAGTTAGCCTTCAGGTGAAGGGAAGTGAGAGTTCTGAAGTGGGAGCTAATATCCTCATAGCTTAGCCGCAGATTTAGGGATTAAATTTAAGATTAGCCAATTATTTTCTAAAACACTGTATCAGGGTAGAGAATTAAAACTGCTCCTATTTGACACAATACATATTAAAATCATTTATCTCATATCATTTTACTAAAATTTAGTTGGAGTGGGAAAGTTGTTTTTTCACATAAGAAATCTTCATCACATAAACATAGTCTAATAGTTTAATAGTTACTGTTTAAACTTTGTATTTTAGTTTTTCTAGTAGTTAAATAATTTTATTATGATAATATCTCAACATTCAAAATTAGTGACAGTAATTTTATTTTACTTTCTGTAAATTTCCTAGTAAATTTATCATTTCAAATTTAAACCTTCCCCGTGGGATTGATATTCGNGAATTTTAGTTTTTCTAGTAGTTAAATAATTTATTATGATAATATATCAGCATTCAAAATTAGTGACAGTAATTTTGTTTTACTTTCTGTAAATTTCCTAGTAAATTTATCATTTCAAATTTAAACCTTCCCCGTGGGATTGTTATTCGGGACTTAAATAGAAAGTTTTTTATTGTTTAATAATTATGCATATACTTACGTAGAATCCCAACATTAATTGCTTAAATTTCTTAATAAAAAATATTGAATAAATTTTTTGACAACGTTACATAGCAGAGTCAAACATATATAAATGTTACACAACTATATCAACACAGGGATCACCCCTGCAGCATATGGTCATCTGTCGGCAAAGAAAGGTGCGTGTATGACTCGTCTTTAATTTAATATAATACAAATTTGGATTTTTAGAAAAATAGTGTTTTAATTTTGAAAAATTAATATTTTAATTTTTGAAAGTATGAGACCGAACTAATCTCATATAAACGATAGTTTAAACGATCGAATACAACACTGCAAGAAATGCACATATCTTGAAGGATATATACACTACTTACTGGCGAATGCTCGATTAAAGAAACTAAGGAATTATGACATATGTTCGGTATGCAAACCATTTTTTTCATGTGCCGACAAATTCTCCTATATAATATTGAAAATTAGATAGGGTTTATATTAAGTTGAGTTCATAAAGTTTCCGATAAGGGCAAGCCCCTATAGTTAATTACATCTTAAATGACCAAAATCTCTTAAGAAAACTCTCAATTTAGATCATGAAATCATACCTACATGAATTTCAAAAGGTAGGACTTTTCAATGATCGGACAAAGAGGTGTAAAATGGGAAAGACTCAAATCTAGAACATTTTATTATGGAATCCAAAGAAGAAAGAACTATGGGATGCCACAAATTCTAAGGAGAGCCTTGGTGACTTCCCAGCTATCTTATAGTTTGGCTTCAATTTTGGTGCGAGAATATTAAATATTTCATCCTGTCAATAATTATTATATAAAGCTTACATTTGTATGAAACAATCACACAATAGCCTGGAAGACAAGAGAATTTAGGTCGCGACGAACAACAACCTCAGGATCTTAAACTAAACATCAAAAATACCTTTTTTTTAAAGTGCAATATCATTAAAAATAGTATAAAATAGGTATGAAAATCTCAACATATTTTCTTTTGGTCATTGGCCGATCAATAAATTATCCAAAAGGAGTTATAGATGATCTACTAGTAAAAGTGGATAAATTTATTTTCCCGTAGACTTTATAGTATTGAATATGGAGGAAGATAAAAAAAATTCCTATTATTTTAGGGAGACCATTTCTTGCAACAGGAAGAGCTGTAATAGATTTACAAAAAGAAAAATTAATAGTGAGAGTTAACGATCAAGAAGTGAAATTTAATATAGCCAAAGCTATAAAATATCTTGTAATAGAAAAAGATAATGAATGTTTCAGGATGGAAGTAGCTGATTATCTAAGTAATGAACAGTTTGAGAATAAACTTGAAGATAAATTTAAGCAAGGAAAAATTTTTGAGAATGAAGATGAAATTAAAGAAGAAGATTTGGATTATATTTAGAGCAAATTTGAAACGTTAGACTTGATGAAAAATGATAGTAAAAATCTTATTCATTTAAGTATTAAACTACCTGAACTTGAATTAAAGATATTACCTACCCATTTAAAGTATGTATTTTTAGGAAAGTCATCTACATTGTCGGTTATTGTATCTTCTGAGTTAACTGAGATTCAGGAACAAAAGTTGATAGAAATGTTAAAAAAGTATAAAAAAGCTTTTGGATGGACTTTAGAAAATATTAAAGGAATTAGTTATTCAATTTGTATACACAAAATTTTATTAAATGAACAACATGAACCTAAAGCTGATCCTCAGAGAAGATTAAACCCAATAATCAAAGAAGTTGTTAAAAAAGAGATTTTAAAATAGTTATATACTAGAATTATATATCTTATTTCAAATAGTACTTTGGTAAGCCCAATTCACTGTGTACCGAAAAAAGGAGGAGTGACTGTTGAAGAAAATAAGAAAATTGAATTAATACCAATAAGACAAGTAACTGGTTCGCGAATTTGCATTGATTATACAAAATTAAATATGGCCACCATAAAAGATAACTTTCCTTTACCCTTTCTAGACTACATAGTGGATAGATTGGCTGGAAATAAGTATTATTGCTTTTTAGATGGATATATCGGTTATCACCAAATTCTAATTGCTCTAGAGGATCAAGAGAAAACAACGTTTACAAGCCCATATGGAACATTTATTTTTTGTAGAATATCTTTCGGACTATGCAATGCACCTGCAACATTTCAAAGATGTATGATATCAATTTTTAGCAATTTTATAGAACATGGAATGGAAGTGTTTATGGACAATTTTTCTGTATTTGGAACTTCATTTGAATTATGACTTAATAATTTAAAAAAAGTTTTGGAAGTATGTGAAAAAGTCAATTTAGTATTAAATTGGGAGAAAAATGTCAATTTATGGTTGCATGAGGTATTGTACTTGGGCATGAAATTTCTAAAAAGGGCATGGAAGTAGATCCTGCAAAAATCCAAGTTATAGAAAAATTAGCACTGCATACTAATGTTAAAGGGGTGAGAAGTTTTCTAGGACATGCTAGTTTTTACAGGTGCTACATAAACATTTTTTCAAAAATAACTACGCCTCTATGCCAACTTTTAAAAAAAGATACAAAATTTGATTTTAATAAAAAATGCATAAAAGCATTTGAATTATTAAAGAAAAAGTTAGTCACTGAACCTATAATAGTACCACTTGACTAGGAAAAACCATTTGAAATAATATGTGATGCTAGTGATTATGCTATTGGGGCTGTATTAGGACAATGGCACGACAAAGTTATTAAAGTTATATATTATTCTAGTAAGACTTTAAATGATGCTCAAATTAAGTATACTACTACTGAAAGAGAGTTATTAGCTATTTTTTATGTCTTTGATAAATTTAGACTTTATTTAATTGGAACTAAATGTATAGTACATACGAATCATTCTGCTATTAAATAATTAATCAAAAAAAGGATGTTAAACCAAGATTAATTAGATGGATACTTCTTTTGCAAGAGTTTGATTTTACCGTGATTGATGAAAAGGGAAATGATAATCAAATAGTTGATCATTTGTCTAGAATAGAAATATAAATATTAACAAATTTTGCAAATGAAATTTTAGAGAATTTTCCTAATGAACAATTATATAGTATTGATGAAATGATGTATCGTGGTATGTTGATATAGTGAATTATATTGTAAGTGATATTCTACCACCTGATATAAAAAATCCACAATTAAAGAAGTTTATATATGATTCAAAATTCTATTTTTGGGTGGCCTGTATTTATATAAACAATGTAAAGAACTAATTATTAGAAGATGTGTCTTATGAAGAAACTCAACAGATAATTGAAAGATGTAATGATTCTGAATTTGATAGACATTTCGGAACAAATAGAATTGCATATAAAATTTTACAAGCTGGATTTTATTGGCCTACTATTTTTAATTATGTTAATGAATATATTAAAACATGTGATAGATGTCAAAGTATAGGAAATATTTTTAGAAGAAATGAAATGCCTCTAAATTACACATTGGAAGTTGAAATTTTTGATGTGTGGGGATTATATTTTATGGGACCATTTATGCCTTCATTGGAAACCTATATATATTACTTGTTGTTGATTATATGTCTAAATGGATTGAAGCTATTGTTGTCTCTAGATGTGATGCTCGGAGTGTTTCTAAATTTTTAATTAAAAATATTTTTACAAGATATGGAATGCCAGAGATTAATTATTACTGATAGAGTATCTCATTTTAGGAATAAGAGAATAGAAAAACTAATTAAGAAATATGATATTATGCATAGATTCTCTACTGCTTATCATCCTCAGACTAATGGTCTAGCAGAGATGTCAAATCATAAAATTAAACACATTTTACAAAAGTCTGTAAATCCTTATAAATTGGATTGGTCTGCTAGACTTGACACAGAATTATGGACATATAGAACTGCTTATAAGACTCCTATAAGAATGTCCCCATACAGACTGATATTTTGAAAGACATGTCGCTTGCCTATAAAATTAGAGCATAAGGCATTTTGGGGTATTAAGGAATTTAATTTTAATCTAAAAGATGCTGGTGAGAAAAGATTATTGTAACTTAATGAACTTGAGAGAATTAGAAATGAAACATATGATAATGCAAAAATTTATAAAGAGAATGAAAATATGGCATGATCGGAAGATTATTAAGAAGAAATTTGAACCTGGACAAGAAGTTCTATATATAATACAAGATTGAGGCTGTTTCTAGGAAAACTGAAATCCAGATGGTTAGGACTACTTAAAGTGATTAAAGTTTATCATTATGGAACTATTGTGATTAAAAATCATAACATTCAAGAAAACTGAAATCTAGATGGTTAAGGCCATTCAAGCTAAATAAAGTCTATCATTATGGAACTGTTGTGATTAAAGATCCTAACTCTGAAAAAATATTTAAAGTCAATGGGCATCATTTGAAACTTTATTATGAGGGGCACATACATCAATTTAAAGAAGCTTTAATGTTAATTCAACTCAATTAAAAAAATAGTATGTCGGGCTGACGACGTTAAAGCAAGCACTTTTTGGGAGGCAACCCATACTTATATGTCTATGTATTACTATTTAGTTTGTTAAGTGTCTTATATATTAGTAGATAATAATCCTACACATTGCATTTATTAGAAATTAAGTCAAATATTGGTATTGGAAGAAAAGTTGGAAATTAATTGCACAAAAAATGAAAATCACAAAAAATTGGCCACTGGCGCCAACGGCGCCAGAATGGGCTCCAACGATGCCCCAGAAAGCGGATCTCAGAGCTGGCAGCGCCCATCGAGAGCACCGGCTGTGCCTAGAGTAGTTGGACGGTTTTTGCAACTTTTGGAGGACTTTGGCTGGAATTTGATCCATAATAACCTTCGGGTGGTGTTTTTAAAGTCCTAAAAACTTCTTAGGATGCCTAGAAACTTTCTATTTTCGGATTTCATGGCTTCCAATTCCAGAAATACTTCAAGGTATGGAGTTTTCAATATATAAAAATTTATTAGTTTCGATGCGCAGATATTATATGATAAAGTTTTTGCAAAGAAGAGATTGATCAAGGAAGCGGATTTGTTAATCATGGGTTGATCAATCCAAATGCTCCAGTTGACAAGATCATTCTGCAAAAGCGATGGAAAGTTCTGTGTTACACTACCGCTGCGGTTGTTTTACCTATAGTGAAGGAATTCTATGCAAATTTACATGGAATTATCCAAGGAGTTGTCTTCGTACGAGGTAAGGTTGTACCTTTTACTCATGCAAGGATTAATAAATTGTATATGATAGAAAATATTTCAATCTGTCATTATGCAAATTTCATTCCTATGTGAGATTTGATGCAAGATATTTATAGACTTCTGACGGATGAAAGTGATATGTGGGAAGTACGAGATGAAGGATATATTAGTTTTCCTGCTTCATTATTAATCTAATTTCAAGCAATGTCATTTCTTTATTTATGCAAAATTACTCCCAAGTATGAAGATCATTAGAGACACCAAAGAGAGTGCTATTTTAAACTACTGTATTCAAATCGAAAAACCTATTGATATAGGTTCAATTATATTTAAATCTGTGATGGGAATCATTATGAATGGGTCAATTTATGGACTTGGGCATGCTTATATGATTTTTCTGATTTGCAGTCAATCCCAAGTTCTATATGAAAGTTGGGAAAAAGTTTTACTACCATTGGAGCCCATGATCCCTATTGATTATCAGTATATTGGTAATGGAAATGAAGCACTAAATGCTATTATAGATCCTTCTTCACATGCTTCATCTTTATTAATGCCACCAACTGTTGGAAGTTCGCTTGCTTTAGAGAAGAAATTGAAGAAAATTGAAAGAGAACTTCAGAGTATTATGAATGCAGAAGAAGATAACAAGTACCTTTTTGATCACCTAGATTGGAGAATGAAAGAGAATTTTGATTACACTGGAACTTTTGAAGCATGATTAGTTCGGATGTTTAAAGAAAGCGGGTGGATCAAAGAAAATTTGACAGGTCAATTCCCGTACCGATTCTTTTACAACCCATATGTTCATTACCTATCTATGAGATATATTAGAGGTGGTGATAGCACTGAAGATGAGGTTGAATGATTGAAGATTGTGAATTCTCTACTTATTTAAAAATGTTTGCGTGTTTAGTGTAATTGTGTGGATTTGATTAGGTTTGATTTGGTTTATTCTGAACTTTGATTATGTGTATAGTTTTGTGTCAGCGTTTAGCATTGTGACTTGATTTCAACGCTGATTTATAATTAGTTTACTTCATAGGTGTGAATTTGTGATTTGTGAAATGTGTTTGTAAAAAGTGTATTTTCATATATATAAATGTTAGTTTGTTATTGTTTGTGAAAATGATTATTTGTGAAATGTGTATTTATGAATTTAGATAAAATTTTTGTTTAAAAATACTAAAAAAAAACTTTGGAGAAAATTGAAAGGAAATTGAAAATTTGAAAAATCAAAATAGTGAATTTTGGTCCTTCAGTGCTGACGGCGCCTTCGGCCCGAGAGCTGTGAATTAACCCTTTAATTTGTGATTTTCACCGTAAACCTCCATTTTCACCCCTTAAGTCACCTTCAACCTTCAGTTTTGCACTTAGGGCTTGATTTTAGGCTGATTTGAGGCAATTTAGAGGTAAAGGAACTTCGGATTTTATCTTCTCTAGGTAAGAGCTACACTTAAAGTAAAAATTTTGGATTTTCACCAAATATTTTTCTCACATTGACTAGATCCAAACTTTTGAAATTTTTTGGGAGATTTTAAGAAAATGCTTTGGTGAAAATCTTTTACTTAGTGGATTTGAGTTTTAAGTGGTTAACATTTTTCATTTTCGGAATTTTGGGATTTATTCAAAATTTTTATGATTTTTTTCTAGATTTCCTATGGCACATAGATCGAGCAAAAGGAAAATAGAATATGACGAGCAAAGGTTTATTAGCTTTAGAGCCAGTGCTCAATTTCATAGTTTCAAGAAAATTAAAAATTGATTCAGGACCGAGGTTTTAAAAATCCGGGAGGAGAAGTTTAATGATTGATTATCGCTCGGCACTAAGAAAACTTCTATTTTTTTACTACAAATGTGATAGTTGGGATTGTGATGGAATTTTATGCCAACCTTCTTGAGGCTTCTGATGATTTTGTTTTTGTTTGAGGAAAAAGGGTAGGGTTTACTCCAAGAAAAATTAATGAGTTTTATCAATTAGAAAATATTTATAGATACCAGTATCATTCATTTTCTGCTACAGATCAAGCCTTAGATGAAGTTATTTCTTTTCTAACTAGTGAGAAAGGGTCTTGGAAAATAAAAAATGGAGTTAAAATTAACTTTCCCCTTTCTATGTTAAATATAGTGTATAAGGCTTGCCATTATTTTATTTCTGGAAGGATGATTCCAACAAACCATCATAGTAAAGTAACCAAGGATAGAGTCGTCGTTAAATATTGTATTCAACAAGTGATATAAATGTAAGCTCTATCATTTATATGAACATTCGATCTATTACTCTGGGAGAGACCACTGGTGGATTGGTGCACCCTGCTTTCATTTACACACTTTGTGAGCATGCAGGAGTTGATTTCAAACCTGATGAGGAGGGATTGAGCCTTAGAGACCGATTGGGCCTGCCAACATCAAGACTTATGAGTCCCATGTTTATTGGAGATCTAGAAGACAGACCAGGGATATTCCTTCTACTTCTAGAACCCCTACTTTTAGTGAGCCTACTTCAAGTGACCCAAGAAACAGAGAGTGGTTGGACCATATGATGATTCAGCAGGGAGATATTTTTAGGATGGATCATAGGTTGTAGAATATGGAGGCCAGAAATGCTCACACTGATGATTTGATTTGCCAGAAATTTGATTATGATGCTGCTTATAATGATGCTTTAATAAGATACCTGAGCGATGACTGTACAGTTTAATTCCCTATTCACCCTACTTATACTCCATATCAGTAGCAGAAGTTAGATGTTGATGATGAAGAAGATAATGACTGGTGTTCTTTTTGTTTGTTTGTTATTGTTTGTACTATGTGATTGTATTGTTTGTGTTGTGATTTTGTTGAAGATTTTATTTGTTATGTAATGTGAAACTATAATGTGGAAAATTGTTTTCATTTTTTAGAGTTTAGTTTAATTCTGTTGTTATTTACAACACTGTGTTATGTATTGTCATTAGCTCTTTCTCAGCAAAGGTTATATGTATTATGTGCAATTTAATGTTTTTAGCCTTGTAGTTTTCATATTAGCACTTATGGTATTTCAAAATTTATCTTCAAAAATCAGAATCTCCAATAGGTATGATTTTTTTTTATGTATTTAATGAATTCTTTCACCATTCATTTTCAAAGTTCTTCATGTAAAAATTTCTTAAAATTTTAAGTTTGGGGGGGGGAGAAGAAAAATCAATTTCAGAAAAAGAGAAAGAACTTAATTTTATTTGTCCTCACTTAACTTTTTTTTCAAAGTTTTAAATTTAACATGACCTTTGGTATTAGGGCTTAACTTGAGATAACTATAATTATGTTTCTAAATATATAGTAAATCTAAGAAAAAATTTTCAATAATAAAGGTTAATTCAAGGGGATAAGATATTTGGTAAAAGAGAATAAGACTATGTTTTTCTATTTTAAGTAAGGAAATTTGCATTTTTGAAGAATTAAAAATCTTACAAGATTCATGTAAAAAGAAAAGAATTAAACTTTATAAAATCTTTAAGTTAATAAAATTTTTTTAAGTGAAGAAATGTAAAAAGTTTTTAACTTTAAGAAGAGGATAGTGAAGTTCTAAATTATTAAAGGCTATCCAGATATAGTAAACCTAACATATAGAAAAGAAAAAGAAAAGAAAAAGAAAAAAGAAAGAAAATATGTGGGGAGAAGCTTGAGGAGATGTCTAATTAAAAATTGGCTTCACTTGAATCAACTTAAGGAAAAAGTTTGGTGACACATTTTCTAAACTTTTTATTTTAATGTTAACTTAATTATTAATAAAGTTTTATGAAGTACACATTTTTTCTAACATTTTGATTTGAATATTAACTTAATTATTAATAAAGTCTTATGAAGTTATTTTTCATATGAATTTCCTACGTGAATTTAATATAAAAAATTGCAATTTTTCTTGAAAAGAATAGAGGAACAAAAATCTTAGACTTAATTATTGAATATCCTTACACCTTTAGTATTAACTAGAGTGATTTTGAATTTTTCTTAAGTAAAATTATTTTATTAAAAGAACTAAAATATGGAAGTCTAAAAGTTAAATTTTTTACCATAAGTCATATTTTTATGTAGTAGAGAAGTTACTTGAGGAAAAATAACATGTATGTTTAGGGGATTTTGATACACTGAAAATATATGCATTTTTATACACATATTTTATACCTATTTTTTGTGATATTGCACTTTAATGGAAGGTATTTTGATGTTTTCTTGCAGGTTGTTGATTATGATATTGCACTTTAATGGAAGGTATTTTGATGTTTTCTTGCAGGTTGTTGATTTTTAGGGCTTAAAGCAAAAAGGAAGTAAAAAGGATGAAATTTGGAGTCAAAATGACGTTTTTGAGGAAATACTCAGCACCGGCAGTGCCAATTTCAGCACTGATCGCGCAGAACAATCGAAAGCTGAAGGATTTTTACTCAGCATCGACGGTGCCAAAGGCGGTTCAGACTCCGTTTCTAGAAGGTTCGATGTATTTGGATGACTTTTTAAGAATTTTTGGAGGAACTTCTCGGAGAACCGACATTGGACTTTATTTGGGGTTGAACTTCATCAGAAAATGGACTCCTCTACGTTTATTTTGGCTCTACAACATTCTACCATGCTACATTTTCATAATTCATCTTTATTCCACCACATATTGGAGTTAATTAGTAATTTTGTTTTCATAGTTTAGAGTTTTTGTGGTGAGATTTAGTGTGAAACTTTATGTAAGAGTGTTGGAGAAGGAGAAAGTGAGAGAGTTCTTCTTCTTGCATTTTTAAGGAAAGGCTACAAAGAATTTTCTTTGAGAAAGAGTCCAGATAAGTTTTTTGGTTTATTTAATGTTGTGTGAACTTTCTTTTATATATGAAATTTGTGTTTTGGCTCTACAAGTTTTTTGGTTTATTTAATTTGTGTTTTGTCTATCTTTCCCCTTACTCTGAGATCTGGAGAAATGAAGAGATAATATGAATGTGTCATAATTAAAATATAAAATAAATTGTGATGATTTTTAACTCTGAACTTAATTTTCTTTTTAATTTGGTCAATTGATTTATTAAAATATGTTGTGAAACATATGATTCTGGAAATGGAGTATGCGTTCGACAACAAAGTGAGGATCACATTTGATTTCATGAAGGAGAAATTTGTTCATTAAATTAAATTCAAATAAATAGGGAAATATTCTTTGTTGGGTGTAGAATTGGATAATCTTTAGGGTGACAGACTAAAATCCCTAATTCGGTTTTAGTGTTTAAAAACTAAAGCTAGAGTTATCCTTCAGGTGAAAGGAAGTGGTAGCTCTGGAGTGGGAGCCCGTATCCTCCTAGCCTAGCCTAAGATTAACCAATAATTTTCTATTCATTGTATCAGGGTAGAGAAATAAAATTTCTCCTATTTGGCACAATACATATTATAAACATTTATCTCATCTCATTTCACCATAACTTCATTGTAGTGGGAAGGATGCTTTTTCACATAAGAAACCTTTAATACATAAACATAGTTAGTAGATTAGTATTTATTATTAAAAATTTACATTTCAGTTTTGCTAATAGTTAAGAAATTTAGTTTGGTTAATATCTCAACATTCAAAATTAGTGACAGTGATTTCGTTTGATTTTCTATAAATTCCTGATAAAATTTATCATTGTTAATTGACACCTTCCCCGTGGGATCGATATTTGGGGCTTAAATAGAAAGTTCATTATTACTTAATAATGATATGTATACTTGTGTAGAATCTCATTATTAATTACCTATAATTATATATATTTTACACAACTTTCTTTTCAGACAAGGATCAAGTTTTTGGCGATGTAGTGGTGTCAACTTCATAAATACTTACATTGAAAAAATTGGGATCAGTGGTCTTTCTAAATTGATTTTAGTTAGAGATATTAATTTTCCCAGATCCTTAGAAACATGCTCTTTAGGTCTTTTAGTTTCATTTCTTTCTCTCACAAATTCTTTCTCTTTTCCAACCACATCCGTCATCTCTCTTCCACTTCTTAATTGGACAGCATCTATTTGTTCATCATTTTATCTTCAGGGTTGTTCTCAATATTGCTAGGAAGTGTTCCTTAGGTTCTATTGCAAAGTGAATTAGCAATTTCTCCCAGTTGATTCTCTATGTTTCTAATCGCAACATTTTGACTTTGCAACTAGTTTTCCATTTGCAATACCACTTCTTCTATTAACATCTTCTTATCCTCAAATTGTTGATCATTATAAAAGTTTGGTGGATATGAAGGTCTATAGTTTGTGTTCCCCTAATTATTCCAACTTTCATTAGGATTTGCATGATTATTTTTTCATTGTTGGTTTCCACCCCATGTAGTATGATACCAGTTAAAATTATGATGATTCTTCCAACCTTAGTTGTAAAAGTTAGAATACGAGTTTTTTATGGTATTTAAAGTCTCATATGATAAGTTAGAATCAATCATATGCCTTAATGAACTTTTCTCACTTGTTGAAGTAAATTGAGGCTGGTTCATATCAAATTGATTCAACTTCCTTAATATTGCAACAACCTGAGATGCAAGAATTGCAATTGCATCTGTATCATGAACACTGGCTACCTTAGGATTTATCCTTGTAGAGGGACATTGAAATTTATTTGTAGTCATTTCTTCAATTAACATATATAATTGATAAAATGGTTTTAACATTAATGATCTACCAGTGGCAACGTCAATTGTAAACCTAAGGGATCCTACTAACCCATTGTAAAAAGTTTGAATGATTAACCAATCGGGCAGAGCATGGTATAGACACTTTCTTAGGAGTTCCTTAAATCATTCTCAAGCTTTGTATATTGATTCCTTTTTATAGTGATAAAATGAGATAATATCGTTTCTCAGTTTAGTATTCCTTGAAGGTGGAAAATACTTAGCTAGCAATTTCTGAGTTGCTCCTCCCAATTTTTAATAGAGTCAGGTGCTAATGAGTATAACCACAATTTAGCTTTATCCTTTGATGAGAAAGCAAAAAGCCTTAATCTAACAGCATTGTTTGACATGCCGTTATAACGAAATGTAGCACAAAGTAGAAAACTTGATAAGTGTAAATAGGTATCTTCCAAAGAAGTTCCCCCAAATTGGTTGTTCTACACCAGTTGGATAATTATTGGATTTAGTGCAAACAAGTCAACTTCTATGATAGCGGTTTGTATAATTGAGTGAATTTCATCTATCGTAGGATTTACATAATCCCTCAATGTTTTATGATGATTTTCCAAGTTATTATTTTTAATGTTTTCCAATTCCAATTCTAGTTTTTCAAGTCCTTTCAGTTTTTTAATTTTTTTCTTTTTTTCTAACTCGGGATCATAAAGCACGAGTCCTGCAAATCCTCTATTTTTCATACGCCACACAATAAACAATACATTAACAATTAAACAAATAAAACAAAAAATATATTCAACACAACAAAACATTTTCACAAACATGTTATTTTTCACACAAACAATTTATTTTCACAAAACTTTTTCATACAAAAACAAAACACTTTTCACACAAAAACAGTTTTTACGACACTTTAGTTTTCCAAGTCTAAGTCTAATTACTTCAACTAAAATTCTCCTATAAGTTAAGATCAATCATTGTGATCCCCAGTAACTGCGCCAAAAATTTAATCCTGAAAAGTTTCTTATATGTAGGGATTTATGAAGTTTACACCACTACTTGAAGATTTTAATCCCCAGCAATAGTGCCAAAAAATTGATCCCGATATTTTTTTATATGTAAGAATTTATGAAGTTGACACCACTACTTGAAGATTTAATCCCCAACAACGGCGCCAAAAACTAGATCCCAAGTAAAGTAAAATTCCAATTCTTTCTTTAAATATTAGGGATTCTACACAAGTATATGCATCGTTATCAAGTAATATAAGGCTTTCTAATTAAGCCCCAAATATCGATCCCATGGAGATCGAGGTTAATCACGATGGCTTTCAAGAGAAGTTCTAGTCTAGAATAACTCACCCTAGCTTAGAAGGTCAATAAAGGTTTAGTTTTGATTATATCCTACAATTATCACTACAGTAATACTTCTACTTCTAAACTAAAATACTAAGTAAAAATTAGAAAGTGGGGTTTAATATATTAAAAGTACTCTTCCTCATACAATGAAATTGTTGACATTTGTAAAAGTAAAACAAGTAGTGAGAGAGATTGTGACAAATAAGAGTAATTATATTCTTTACCCTTACTAGAGATGCTACAAAGAACATTGGTTAATCTAAAGTTGAAATAGTTCTAAAGATGGGCTATGTAGGGAAGATACTAGCTCTCACTCTAGAGTTCCTTCTTATCTCTCCACCTGGAGGCTAACATCTTCCATCAAAACCTAAAACAATAGACTAAAATTTTGGGGCTTTAACCTCTCACTCTAAATTCCTCTAATTCTACGCCTATTAAATATTATTTCTCTGTTTATTGGCACTCAACCATATGGACTACATTCTCATCTATAATATCTCATGTGATTCTACCACAGTTGACTGAGACAACACCATCCCAGATCTTACATGTTCTCACAATAGATTTTAACATGTAAGTTGACCAAGTTTACATGTAAATGAAGAAAAAAGTAAAAATCATCATAATATATTCTCACTCTACACAATTCTATATCCTACACATGCATACTAATTCATTACAAGAAGGAAAAGTAAATAAAACTACTCACTACACATGGAGAAACAACAAGAACCTTTCATTGAACAAGACTTTGAAACCATAGAAACAAAGTACTAAACTCAAATCAAAATATAATGAAATTACTTATCGATGATGTAAATCAAACTCTCCTTGTATAGCAGAAGCAATCTCCTTACAACCCTCTCCAAGAACAAAGTGAAAAGAAAAGAAGAAATTCTCACACTCTCTCTCTCTTTCTCTCTCACCTTATATAGTGTTTTTAGACACATTTTTATATCTATTGTTGAGATACTACGCTTAAATGGAAGGTGTTTTTGTGTTTTTCTTACACATACAAGTAAAAATGGAAAAATGCTTAAGGAAGTGAAAAAGGATCAAATTTGGAGCAAAAATGTAAAAATTTGTGCAAAAGAGTTTTGACGCCTAAGCATCAGATCCGGCGCTTAAGCGCCATTTAAACAGAGAAGGTCATGCCTAAGAGCTGAGACCCCACGCTTAAGCGCCAGTGGCAGTTATTAGACGAGTAAAATTGGTTTTCATGAATTTTGAAGAGGTTTTTGAGGCACCCATTGGCTTAATGGGTGGTTGTAACCACCTTGGACAAAAATTATCATGAAAGGATGCGTCTCTTGGGCAAATACAACGAATCAAGACACATTTTGAAGAGATCCCAAGGCACCCCTTGGAAAACTATAAAAAAAAGAAGAGATGACTTAGAAAAGAGTCCTGAAAAGGTCCGAAAAAGTGTGAGTCTTGAAAATATTGGCAAGTTTTAAAAGTTCATCTCTGCGGAGTTAGTTAGGAGAGATTTCCATAAACCACTTTTTATTTACTTTATCTTTTCTGTTACTTTGTTTTGAGTGATTGTAAAAGAGAAGAGATTCAAAGAAACTTCAAGAGTTTGGTGGAGGATTGAGATAAGTTTTTATCTTTTTTAGACTACTTTTGTTTAATCGAGACTTGTTGTTGGTTTCTTAAACTAAAGTGTGGTTTTATTTTCTACATGGATTTTGAGTAATTTTCTTTATCCTTCTTCTTAAAATGATAAGTAATTAAGTTTTGGATGGAAGTTGTGGAGAGTATTGATCTTTAATGATGGAAGAAGTTGTGATGATTTAAATTGATGCATTTCATTTACTTTTTGATTTGGCCAATCCAGATGTTAAAATTTGTTGTGA
>JXCR01125438.1:51776-90894 GCA_002079205.1 Phalaenopsis hybrid cultivar
TATTATTTTAGGTTATGATACGAGAATGTTAGGCCCTAGGTGGAGGAAATTGAGGGAACTCTAGAGTGAGAGCTTCTATCTTCCCTGCCTAGCCGGTCTTCAGAACTATTTAAACTTTAAATTAGCCAATGTTCATTATAGCATATCTAGTAAGGGTAAAGAATATTATTGCTCCTATTGGCACAACACAATTTGCATACTTCCACAATAGAATTCCTATACTTATTTCTGATTCATGATAAGAAGAAAGATATTTTCATATTATGTATTTTTCTTCTATAAAAACTTTAGTTATCTTTTTAAGTTATTACTGTTTCGTTAAAATATCAAAAATACCAAAAATATTTAAATTTTAAATCCTATCAAAAATCATTTTTAGTTTAAGTAATTATCTTTTTAAAAATAGAAAAACTTTCTAAAAAGTGTATATTGCATAATCTCAAAAACATTTTTAGTTTAAGTAATTATCTTTTTAAAAAATAGAAAAACTTTCTAAAAAGTGCATATTGCATAATCTTCCCTGTGGGTTCAAAGTTTAAGTAATTATCTTTTTAAAAATAGAAAAACTTTCTAAAAAGTGCATATTACATAATCTTATTTTATGTAATTATATTCTTAAAAATAGAAAAACTTTCTAAAAAGTGCATATTGCATAATCTTCTTTGTGGGTTCGATATTCAGGTCTTAATTAAATATATTACTTGATAACGATGTGTATACTTGCGTAGTATCCCAATATAAATATATATAAATTAAAAAGTTAAATTCATATTTTTTTAGGATCAAGTTTTTGGCTTTGTTGCAAAATAAGGAAATATAAGTGAAAAAGACCATCAGAACTATTGTTATACTGTGCATAAGCATTAAGTAGGGGATTAAGTTTTTGGCATCGTTGTCGGGGAAGAAAACTAAGTAAATTTCTATTTTTAGAAAGACTTATTTAAACTTTAAATATTGTATCTTATTTTGTATGTTTTCATTTATTTTATTTTATTTTATGTTAGTGTATGTGTAGTTCAGGTTCTGAAGGACTAATGCCTGACGATTCTGAATTAGAAAAAATATTAGAAAAATCAAAAAAACTACAAAAATTAAAAATCTTGAAAAATCCAAAAAAACTACAGAAATGACAAACCAAAATAATCAAAATGTTGAAATTCATCAAGAGTTTAAACCTTTAAGAGATTATGTCAACCCTACTGTAGATGAACTTCATTGTAGTCTTCAAAAACCTACTGTAGTGGTTAATTCATTTGAGCTTAAACCTGCTATTATCCAAATGGTATCAAATAATCAATTTGGGAGATCACCAAATGAAGATCCAAATTTACATCTTACCAATTTTCTAGAATTGTGTGCTACATTTAAATATGATGGAGTTTCAGATGATGTCATAAGACTTGAGTTATTTCCTTTCTCACTGAGGGATAAAGCTAAGATGTGGTTGAATTTGTTAGCACCTGGATCTATCAAAACTTGGGGTGATTTAGCACAAAAATTTCTTGTTAAATATTTTCCATCATAAAAAACTGTGAAGCTTAGAAATGATATTACATCTTTTAATCAGTTTGAAGGGGAATCTATTTATGAAGCATGAGACCGATTTCAAAAGTCTTAAGAAAGTGTCCACACCATGCAATACCAGATTGGTCAATAATTCAAACCTTTTAAAATGGATTAATTGGTTCTCTTAGATTTATTATCGATGTCGTTGTTGGTGGTTCACTAATGTCAAAACCATTTCATGACGCTTATGCTTTAATTGAAGAGATGGCTACCAATAATTTTTAATGGCCTTCTGAGAGGGTGAATCCAAAGAAAGTAGCCAATATTCATGAAACTGATGCATTTAATATGTCAGCAAATTAAGTTGCTGCAATTTCAAGGAAGTTAGACCAATCTGGAATGAATTTTTATCAACAAATTTCCATGATTGAAGAGAATTCATTAGGTCAAATGGTAGATTCTCAAACATCATTAGAGACTTTGAATGCCATAAATAATAAGCAGAATAACCAAATTATTATAACCCAGTTTGGAAGAACCATCCCAACTTTAACTGGAATAACAATTCGG
Organism: Phalaenopsis hybrid cultivar; assembly: GCA_002079205.1. Lineage (NCBI taxonomy): Eukaryota > Viridiplantae > Streptophyta > Magnoliopsida > Asparagales > Orchidaceae > Phalaenopsis > Phalaenopsis hybrid cultivar. The sequence continues at coordinate 53,853 of JXCR01125438.1, forward strand.
GTGGCATTATTATACAGGTTGGAAGAACCATCCCAACCTTAACTGGAATAACAATTCGGGTGGTAATAATTAGCAATGGGGGAACAACCAAGTAAACCCACTGGAAAACTGGAACAACTAAGGGAATAATAACTATAGATCTACTTATCCTCCAAGAATCAATTATAATACACAATTTAAGGATAAGAAGTTGTCTATAAAAGAAGTGGTGTTAAAAATGGGTAATCAGTTACAAAATCAAGGAGCTACAATTAGAAATATTGAGAATCAACTTGGGCAAGTCACAAGTTCATTAAGTAATATATCAAAAAGAACACTTCCTAGTAATACTGAATCAATTCCAAAAGACTAGAATAAAGAGCAAGTTAAAGCCATACAACTTAGAAGCATAAGAGATTTGGAAGGTAGGGTTCAAAAAGAGATTGAAGTAGAGAGAGAAGAAATTGAAGAATCACAAGAGGACGCTCTGAAAGATTCTGAAAGACCTATTTCTCTGTCGAAAATTAATTTAGAAAAACTACCACCTTCATTTCCTCAGAGACTTCGACAACAGAAGTTGGATAAGCAATTCAAATTTTTTGGATTTTTTTAAGAAGCTTACAATTAATATTACATTTGCTAAAGTCTTAGAACAAATGTCAAGCTATATAAAGTTTATGAAGGATATTCTTAACAGAAAAAGCAAGTTTGAAGATAATGAGACTGTTGCACTTACTGAGGAGTGCAGTGTTACAATTCAGAAGAAACTTCCTGAAAAGCTTAAAGATCCTGGTAGCTTTACAATTCCATGTGTAATAGGAGACGAATTTTATGGGAAAGCTTTATGTGATTTAGGTGCCAGCATTAACCTTATGTCATTATCAATATTTAAAATATTAGGATTAGGAGAAATAACCCCTACTACTGTAACTCTGCAGTTAGCAAATTGTTCAATAACATATCCTAAAGGAGTTATAGAAGATGTCCTAGTGAAAGTGGATCAATTTATCTTTCATGTTCATTTCATTGTGCTAGATATGGAGGAAAATAAAAAGATACCTATCATTTTGGGGAAATCTTTCCTAGTCACATGAAGAGCAATGATAGATGTGTAAAAAGGGGAATTAATAATGTGCTTCAATGATCAAACTGTTACTTTTAACATTTCAAAATCAATAAAATACCCTGCAAAAGGTAAAGATGATGAATGCTATAGAATGGATGTGATAAGATATCTGAGCGAATGTCATTTCAAGACTAGTTATGAAGAAAAATCCAAAGAAAAAGATTTAGAGCATGAGCAAGAAGAGGAATTAGATCAATGTGTAAACCTTTTTAAGGAAGATTCAAGTTATGTTCAAGAAAGTTTTGAAATTTTAGACATGATAAACAAAGATAAATCATTTTGTCTATCTATTGAAAAACCTCTAGAATTTAAGTTGAAATTACTTCCTGAACATTTAAAATATTTCTTTTTATAAGATTCATTTACTTTACCTGTTATAATTTCCTCAAAGTTAACAAAGGAAGAAGAAGAAAAGTTGATAAAAATTTTAAAAAATTTTAAGAAAGCCTTCGGATGGACAAATGATGATATTAAAGGAATCAGTCCTTCAATTTGTATGCATAGAATTAATCTGGAAGAAAACTGCAAACCCAGGGCTGATCTACAGAGGAGATTAAATCCTGTTATGAAAGAGGTTGTTAAGAAAGAAATTTTAAAGTTGTTAGATGATGGAATTATCTACCCTATTTCAGATAGTCCATGGGTTAGTCCAATTCACTATGTTCCTAAGAAATGAGGAGTAACTGTAACTGTGAATGAGCATAATGAGTTAATACCTACTAGATAAGTTACAGGGTGGTGAATATGCATTGATTATAGAAAATTAAATCTTGCCACTAGGAAAGATCATTTTCCCCTACCCTTTTTAGATCAAATGTTGGATAGACTAGCTGAGCATAAATATTTTTTCTTTCTAGATGGATGTACCGGTTATCACCAAATTCAAATATCTTCGGAGGATCAAGAGAAAACAACATTTACCTGTCCTTATGGTACTTTTGCTTTTAGAAGAATGTCCTTTGATTTATGTAATGCCCCTGCTACATTTAAAAGATGTATGATGGAAATTTTTTTGTGATTTAATTGAAAAAGGGCTTTAAGTCTTTATGGATGACTTTTCAGTGTTTGAAACTTCATTTGACTCATGTTTAGAAAATTTATCTAAAGTTCTTAAGTGTTGTGAAGAAACAAAATTTAGTCTTTAACTGGTAAAAATGCCAATTTATGGTAGCATGAGGAATTGTATTTGGTCATCAATTATCAGAAAATGGTATGGAAGTAGATCCTGCTAATATTTGGGAAAGCTTGTCACTTACCAGTTGAACTTGAGCAAAAGCATATTGGGCTATTAAAGAGTTCAATTATAATTTAAAAGATGCTGGTGAGAAAAGATTATTAAAATAATTAAAGAGTTCAATTATAATTTGAAAGATGCTGGTGAGAAAAGATTATTGCAATTAAATGAATTAAAGAGTTCAATTATAATTTGAAAGATGCTAGTGAGAAAAGATTGTTACAATTAAATGAGCTTGAAAAGATAAAGAATGAATCTTATGAGAGTGCCAAGATTTATAAAGAAAAGATGAAGATGTGGCATGATCGAAATGAAAGTGCTAAGATTTACAAAGAAAAGATAAAAATGTGGCATGATTAAAGGATTCTTACTAAAAATTTTCAGCCAGGGCAACAAGTTTTGCTATATAATGCTATTTATAAAGAAAAGATGAAAATGTGGCATGATAGAAAGATTCTTACTAAAAATTTTTAGCTAGGGCAACAAGTTTTGCTATATAATGCAAGGTTAAGATTATTTCCATGCAAACTTAAGCCAAGTGGATGGGCCCATTTGTTGTGATAAAAGTTTATCCTTATGGAGCTGTGGATATTAAAGATCCAGGTAAACTTAAGTCCATGTGGATGGGCCCATTTGTTGTGATAAAAGTTTATCCTTATGGAGCTGTGGATATTAAAGATCCTAATTATAAGAAAATTTTTAAAGTGAATAGTCATAGGTTGAAACCTTATTATATAGGGAATCAGCATAAATATAATGATAGAATGATGTTGGGTCAACCAGAATAAGCACAGGTTACGTCGGGCTGACGACGTAAAACCAAGCACTTTGTGGGAGGCAACCCGTAGTTATCAGTGTGATTTTGCTTTGATTGTTGTTTTAAGTCTGATTAAGAAATTTGGGGTAGTATTTTTTGAGTTTATTATGTGCTAGTAATGATTTTTAGACCTTATTTAGTGACCTAGACATGTTAGAATGAGAATTTGGATGTTAAGTTAATTGGTGCAAAAATGTTCACAGACGCTTAAGCGCCAGATCTGGCGCTTAAGTGCGGAAATTTAATCATAACAGCGACTTTTTATATGCTTAAAATATAAAATAAATATGGACATAATAAATATTCAATAATTATAAAGTCACACTTATCAACGCAAGTATACGTATCGCTCAATTAATATAGGGCTCTAATGAAGTCCGATATATCGATCCCATAGGGAGTGGTTTAGAACTGCGAACTAAGATTTTAGAAAAGCAATACTTTAATCAATAACGAAGTTCAATTTGCTTATCTGTCACTAATAGGCAATTGCAATAAAAATATAATTATAATAACGATCACACAGGGAGTAAGATTAGAACTACGAACTAAGATTTTAGAAAAGCAATACTTTAATCACAACTAATTTGCTTATATATCACTAATAGGAAATTAAAATAAATATGTAATTTTAATAACTATTAAATAACTAATGATACTAATGAATATTCAATATATAAGAAAACATCCTTCTCCCTGTCAAGAAATTATAGTGAATGGATAAAGTGAATTAGTTCAATTTATATTGTGTCAAAAAGGAGCATACCTATTCTTTACCCTTTGGTGTAGGCATAAAGAACATTGATTAATCCTACGCTTGTTTACTAAATCTGTGGCTAGGCTGGGAGGATACCGGCTCTCACTTCGGAGCTCCCACGTTCCCAAGGGCTCGTAGCTAGGCTGGGAGGATACCGGCTCTCACTTCGGAGCTCCCACGTTCCCCTTGCCTGAGGGCTGACTAGGCTGGGAGGATACCGGCTCTCACTTCGGAGCTCCCATGTTCCCCTCGCCTGAGGGCTATTAGGCTGGGAGGATACCGGCTCTCACTTCGGAGCTCCCACGTTCCCCTCGCCTGAGGGCTAAAAGCTGGGAGGATACCGGCTCTCACTTCGGAGCTCCCACGTTCCCCTCACCTGAGGGCTAACATGTCTGGGAGGATACCGGCTCTCACTTCGGAGCTCCCACGTTCCCCTCACCTGAGGGCTAACATCAGAGGATACCGGCTCTCACTTTGGAGCTCCCACGTTCCCCTCACCTGAGGGCTAACATCTACACTAGCACCCAGAGAGTGTCATGTTTATGCCTTAATTTTTAAATTCAAAATTAGGGTTGCACGATGGGGATTAGGGCGAGAGGAAAGTGGAGCTGAGCTTCTCTATGTTGTGGGGAGAGTTTGAAATCAATTGGACAGAGTTTCATTAAGGATGGTCTCAGCCTCTCTTCTAGCCGTGGGGGATGGCTGCTTAAATAGAGGAGCCATGGGGCTTCGATTGAGCTAGCCAATAGGTTAGCCCAACTGCTTAGGAGGAGGGAAGAAGCCCTCAATCCTCCAATTGGATTGGGACAGCTTGGATGGGCTTAATTGGTTGTTTGAACATTTTTGGCCTTCTTGGGTTGGTGTTTTCCGATGACCCAGGTGGTGGCTCGCCAAGGTTCAGTCACTTCTTGGCTCAGGGAGGTCTTAGACCAATCTCGAGGATTGAGAATCAGATGTTGTGATCCATTAAAGGGGGCCTTATACCAATCTGGAGGATTGAGAATAGGATGTCCTATTCCATTAAAGGGGGCTTTATACCAATCTTGAAGATATAGAATAAGATATCGTGTTCCATTCAAGGGGGTCTTATACCAATCTCGAGAATTGAGAATAAGATGTTGTGTTCCATTAAAGGAGGCATTATACCAATCTCAAAGATTGAGAATATGATGTTGTGTTCCATTCAAGGGGGTGTTATACCAATCTCGAAGATATGTGCCACATTAGGGAGAAAAGCTCTGAGACTCATATCCAACCCAAATGGTGATAAGGAAAATATCTGCTACTTTGGAGAGGAAAGCATTGGGACTCACATCCAACCCAAGGGGTAGCGGGAAAAGAATTAGCGTCTCAGTACTGTTCCGGAGAACATATGAAAATAATGTAGAGAATTTGTGGTGTCAAGCTCATAGATATGTGTCATATGATAAGGTTAACATTGATGAGGAAGATATGTGGGATTTTGTGAGATTTTGCGTAGAATGTAAAGTTCCGTGGGGATTGTGAAAAAAATTAGTGCAGATAAGGACGGTCGTGTTGCACGAGCAAAGAAAAAAGACCTTGAAATCAAGAGAATCAACTCAACAGGTTTATTTTCTTTTCTTGTTATTTTTATAACATTTAATTATAAAAAATATTTAAAAAAATTCAATTTTCATTGGTTGATCTTTTCAAAAGAGAGTTTTTGTTTGAATTTTTTTTATTATCAAGTTTTTATTATTTTGTTATTCGTTCGTTGAGTTTGGAACCAATGTATGGTTATGTGGCTCTTTATCCATCGCACAAAAAGGGCAATTGAGCAAATAGACTAAATTCTGAAAGAGATTTCATTAATTTGCTTCAAACAGGAGTTACAAATTGAACATAGGCTGAAGCATCAAAAGGTTTACAAATTGAACATAGGCTGAAGCATCAAAAGGTACAATATGTTGAACGCATCAAAAGTACATCTAAAAAAATCTCATGTTGGGTACATATCGCAAGCTGAGCATATCTGATGCATATATCATCATATCTGGAGTGTCAAAACGCAATACAAAAAGGTATCCCCTGACTGTCCATCTTTGGTGGGGTGAGCTCCCGATCGAGCTAACCTACTAAGCCACGCTCCAGGACAAGAGTTCCATTTACATGTACTTAGAGATGCAACTCTCGCATAGCTCGTAAGTTTGTAGCTCGTCTAATTATGGATCTGGCTGGAATCCATATACCTTATATTAATTTATGTAAATCATAAACTCATCAAAAATTGACAAAATCACTTCCCCATTATCCATAAAAATCATATATACTCACAGTAAAAATATCAAAATTATTTAACTTAGTCTAAGCACTGAAATAGATTTTTAAGGAAACCTTGTATTTTTGTATAAAAATAATTATATTAAATTAAATAAGCTTAATAAATTATGAAAATTGGTTTTATGAGTTCCTTGTGACCTCGGGCATCTAATAAAAATAAAATCCATTTTTGTGAAAATATTTCATTTTTAAAATGTAAATTTTCAAAAATAAAAAAATGGTTCAAAATAAATGGAAATGTCCCCTGATCACTTAAATTATTTAGGATATTTTTCCTAATTTTTCTAAGTTAAAATATAAATTTTAAAAGCTTAAAAATGATTTTTTTCATATTTTCCCATTAAGATAATTATAATAAATAAATTAAAAATCACAAAAATACAAAACTTGGTTCCTTAAGTTTTCTGAATTCTGAGAGGTATATTAAAAATATAAAAATGATTTTTTTGTAATTAAAACATTATTTTCTATTTAATTTAACCATTGAAATTGATTAAAATTAAAAAATATTAATAAAAATTTAATTCAAAAAAATCATGAAATTTTGCCTAAGTGTTTCTCTAACCTTAGGAAACCTCTAATAATTTTTCTATAAATACAAACTTTATTTTGGATAAATAAATAAATAAACCTTTGAAAATTTTATCTTCTAAATTTAAATAATTATCTAGATTAAATTAAAATTTTAAGAGGTACACTTGTTCTCCTCCAACATTATAATTACCTCATGAATATGACACTTTAAACCCTCAAACTTATTTGAGTTGTGTTTAATGAATTATGAGGTAAAGTGCCCCAAGGGCAAAGTAGTAATTTTAAACTTTGTGCCTTAATCAAAATTTAGGATTAACCAAAGGGAAAATGGGTAATTTTGATCTTAATAAACATATTTGGATGATTGAAATATAATGGGATTAATAGGTAGAAACTCACTCACCACCTTTGCACAATGTCAACAAGATCATAAACCTCGTAATCTTCATAACTTGGAAGTCAACTAAGATCGGACGATTCTTAAATGATGGGCTTAAGTCAGAAAGATGGAAATTCACTTTTCTCAAGCCCAAAGTTAATGATGGTTTGACCATTTGATAAGAATATATATCACTGAAATCAAAATTTTGAATGATTTTTAAAGGCTTAGTAGTGACATAGGCTCAATGTCTAAGCTCAATTGATCGAATTTAGAAGATAACATAATTGGTGATTAACATCTTTAAACACTACATGTCTGGCCTTAATTGATTGGACCATAATCTTAAATAACCTAAACTTGCCTTAGGGGCACCCACTCACATAACTTTTAAATAAAATATCAATTGACTAATCGGGTATCCTACTCTTGGGATAATTAAATTGCTAAGTTTCACTTAGCAACGGGGTAATCACACTTCAGCCGCAGATGATTAATGGAACATTATGATAAGTTCAAAAAGAACTCGGAGCATTTCAACAGGTCTTCCAAGTGATCTAAGGTCATGCCTCCAGCATTTTGAAATCTATTGGACATTCTGAAGGGCAAAGTAGACTTGTCATATTTTGTTCTAAAATTATCCATTAGGATCTACCAAGATTCAATAAAATCATAACTTGGAGTTTGGTAACTAAACCTTCGTCTACACTTGCAATTTAAATGCCTTGCAACATTATAAACATGTCTTGCAAGTATTGACCTTTTAGGTGGTAGAACGAGAAGACTCGTTAGGTACGCTTTTACAGTTTACAGTATCGTCTTTTCTTGTACTTTCACTGTATTTTTATACTTACAAAACTGGTATGTTAAACAAAGATGTTGCCCTGCATGAAAACCAAAACTGCTATGATAGTTATAAAGCCAAAACTAAAACTAAAATTAACAAAGATAAAATTTACCTCCACAACATTCAAAATATAAAACTCAAAATTTAATCACGGACATCACAAAACAACAATTGCAACTAAATTAAGACGTCTCTATCGGATGATTGGGAATCCATCGGAGAAGGTAACCTACAGTTGCTAACGAGACTTCTCATGGTCTAAATGAAAGTATGGAACTCGTTAAGTTAGGTTTAGTAAATTCATTTGGACTAAGTGAATCTGATAGAAAATAGTGGTATCGGAATGAGGCAACCATAGGATCCTATCCGGTGTCGCTCTAATCAACTTTAATATGTCCCGTAACATTTAAAGAACTCTAACCATATGGACAACTCATTTGACATCATAAACAGACACATTAGAAAACTTAAACTCGTCACGATGAAGAACTTAGAGCTAGCATTGTGGGCAGCACGACCATCATCAATTGCAAGAAGATCTATAGCAACACATCTTTCCTTAGAGTTAAACAACCAAGCCATTTGATTTCGAGGTTGTTTGCTTATGCAACATAAATCCTCACCTTATCCTTACGCTTTTGTATAGCCCTCCTACACAATATAAGCCCTAACTCGTCTTAGGATTTTGAGGTTGTTATTTGTCATGACTTAAACTCGTCTTAGGATTCTGAGGTTATTGTTCGTCACGACTTAAACCCTCACATCTTCAAAGCTATTTGTGTGATCGTTTCACAAGAATGTAAACCTTAACTTAATAAAATTGACAGGATGAAATATTTAAACAATTTCTCCTCAAAAATAAAGCCAAATAATATGATAGCTTGGGAAATCACCGAGGGTCTCCTCCGAATCTATGACATCCCCTAGTTCTTCCTTCTTTGGACTCTACAACAAAATGCTCCAAATTTGAACTATTCCCCTTTCACACCTCTTCGTCCATTCTCGTTGAAAAATCTTATCCTTTTGACCTCTTTGAAGACAGTCTTTCCTGATTTTTATTGAGAGTTTTCTTAAGTGAATTCGGTCATTTAAGATGTAATTAACTATAGGGGTTTGCCCTTATAGGAAGCTTTTCCGAATTCAGCTTAATATAAACCCTATTTAACTCTTCATATTAATTAAGGGAATTTGTTGGCAAATAAAATGGTTTCACATACCAAACGAATGTCATATATTTCTTAGTTTATTTGATCGAGTCTCATCCTCAAGTCTTGTGTTTATCCTTCAGGATATATACAGGGTTTGAGGTATAGTGTTCTTTCATTTAAACTATGAAAAATATGGGGTCGGTTTGATTTCATATTTTTCTAAAACTATATATATATATATATGTGTGTGTGTGTGTGTGTGTGTGTGTGTGTGTGTGTGTAAATTAGACGTCTTTTCGAAGCGGGCAATTGGATTCTGCTTTCAGTGACCGGCAGCTTCTAATGGGCAACTCCTCCAACAAAAAATACCTTTGACAATTTGGCGTGCTTTTACTTTTTGCAGTGTGATTGACTTGGCTTCACCATTCTTCAGCTCACAGATTATTTGGGAATCATAAAAATATAATTTAGGCTCTCTAAGGACTTAAAATTATAAATTTTCTACAAAAGCTTAATAAAAGATTGAGATTAATTAATATTTAAGCTTAAAATATCTCAAAATTGTAAAACCTGCTTTTATTTTCTGCATAGCCTTCGGGCTGAATTTAAAACTGGATCACATTGCAAGGCTATATCTCATTCATACTAATAAAGCCTCCATATCAGGACTGATTAGCTCACTGCATCATTTTCATGCCCCGAGGAGAAGCCCCCATGCTTCTTTAATCCCACTAGCCTAGCATAAATTTATACTTAGGTGATTGTCTAGCGCACTTAGAGTGTTAGAGGCTTCCTCGACCTAGATGAGGGATAAGCCCTTTGTGGGAGCGTCCCGAACTTTGTAGATGTACCTCCCTTATCTTTCTTTTAAATAACTTCCTCGCTACTTTGGCAGGTATAAGTCGCACCTCTGATCTTCCTACCTACAGAGGGCCATAGGATTTGGAGTTTCCTCCTCTTGACCTTAGGGCCATCAGGATTCCTTTGGATGATGCACTTCACTGATTGTTGACATGGGATCTCTGGTTATGTTTGGTCAACTGTTTTCATGGTCACATAGATTTAAGGTCCTAATAGCTTGAAATAATTGGTTTGTGTTATCTTGACCCGGCTATCTATACCTGATTAGGATTACTCTACTCTTCTTTGAGCCATGTTGCTTCCTTTGAAATTTTGTTGATGTCATCTCGTAAGCCCTGATTGTGGATAGTTTGTCGCTCATTTGAGATACGGTGATTCAACCCCTACTCTTATGGCCCAATAGGCATTAAAAGCATAGTGTGCACCCTACGAGTTGATCTGAATGTTTCACAAGACCCATGTGATAATGAGTTGCTACCCATTTGAAATTTGAGAGATTCACCTCTGTCATGTGGTTTAACGAGAGCTTTGAAAGCATTAGAATGTTTCAATAAGATAACCTTGCTTTGTGACACTCTCTCACTAGGATCACTTGAATGTATGCAAGGAGTCATCTAATAGATAGTATCCTTAAGCATCACCCAAGATTTAATTACCCAAACGGGATACGTCCGTTTGGGAGTGGGTCCTAACTCCATAACAAAAACATTCCTTTGGTTTTCTAGTTACTTTGGTAGCTTATATAGGTGTTCTTTCAAGGATATTCAGTTCAAAGTGTCTTGATCTGATCTTATTTGAATGAACATCATTGAATTATTACACAAGGTTTACCTCACATAAGCTCTTCAAATTCTTTTTTTCAATTTGTTTTGTCCAATCTACGTCGTAATTTCTTCTGTTATGATTTGTCATCTGCCCTGATTTGTTCCTACGATTCAAGTAAGAGGACATGTTGGGAAAGGGAATTTTAAGACAATGATTACACAAGTTGGTGACTGCAAGTTACAAAAAAGAACTAAAATAGCATGAAAAATTATAAACACAATGTAAAACATCAATGAATTTGAAGTTTACACCATAAAACATTTTAGTTGAATGTAAAATTTGGCCGATTTGGTCAAGTTTAAATTACACCATTCATTAAAATATAAAAAAATTATCGGCAAGCAGCCCATTGTCGTCACCTTTGTCAGCCACCCACCAATGCTGGCTGGCAACCGCTGCCTGTTCGTTGCCCTCTGTGACCGCTCTCCAGCCCTCTACCGTAGACCACCTACTATCACTGTCGTCATTGTCGCTCCCCCATTGTTTCACCTATCACTGCCCTCCTGTCATCGTCTTGTTTGTTGTCGCCGCCACCCCCCATCAACAGGCCTTCATCGTTTGTCACCGACATTTGTCGCATGCCACTGTCACGACATGTTGTCAGCCCGCCTCCACCAACTAGCCACTTTCAGTGACCTGCAAACCACCCTCCTTGCTGCTATCGGTGGTCTGTCGGCCCCCCTCCCCACTGTTACCGCCTTCAATCGACTTGAAACCAAACAAAAAAAGATAAAGTCCTACATTTCTTTTATAATGAACCAAACAGCTCTAAGGAATTTTAACTACATTATAATCATAATACCATGTAAACCTATTACATTGCATTTTATTTTTAACAAACAAATTGGCCCCTTAAGGAAAAGGCTTTTGGTTGAGTGTCACATATGCATTAACAACCGCTTGGCCATTAATACAAGTCTTTAGGATGATGGATGTAGAAAAGCAATCATCTATGGTTTTTATTTACAATACAATGGATGATGCTAAGGAGTTAATATCACATAACATTGGAGGAGAAGATGGCACTTATAGGAAGATTTGGGATATTATTTATGAAAAATGGGAACTTCAACCACTGTCATTGCACATCAACCCTCAATTTCAATATGTTGAGAACAATTCTACAAATCCTCAGATCAAGTTGAGGCTATATTATTATATGGTTAGATTGATTGATGACCAAAATGAGAAAGCACTTATCAATATGTAACTTGTTCCATTTAGGAATAAGAAAGATTTCCTTGGGCTATAACAAACTAAATATACTATTATTAAACAGTCTCAAAATAAAATATTTAATATTTATTATGTTCGTTGAAACTAGAAGTGAGTGTCTAAACTATTCTTTTAATTTCTAATCACAAAATTTTCTTTTAAACAAAATGGAATAGTAGATTCTATTTGGTGATGATATTCTAGAGCTCAAACATTTTATTATTAAAATTATAGGACTTCCATGATAATCATCTAGATGTGAAATTAACTGAAGCACATATAATCAAGTTCATATAAAAAGGAGGAAACATCTAAAGACTGGAAGAATGGGTGGTCAGTGCCTAGTCAAAGTGCAATTTTGTCTTTTATTAGGCTAAGGACAATTTAGTTTTTTATTATTTATTATCAATTGGTATAAATGGGGCTTAATAGTTTAGGGTTAGGACTACGTATGAGAATGGGTCTCGAGTCTTAAGGTTAGAATTTGGGAGAAATTTCTTATCTCTTGAATTGTAGGATTTATGAGAGATGGCATACCTCTCAAATTGTAAATGTTTATTGATACCTTAAATTACTGTGAAGTAAGCTGATTAATCACGCAAATGTACGTTTCAATCAAGTAATATACAAAAACTAGTTTGTGTATCAAACTCACGATGATAGTGTCAAAATATTTCTAACATGTCAAGTTCTAGTTTATTGAACTGATAAGTCTATTTTGAAGTGATCGAACTCAATCTAATAGTCCTAAAAATGCAATAAACATAAATGACAGGAATAAGTGTTGAGTTTTTCATATATGTAAGATTCATACTCCTATGATTTAAGTCAAGTGGTTTCATGAGATTCTCTAATGGAACCAACGTTTATGGTGACAACGAAGGATAAAAGGTTTCTTCTTATGCTTAGTCAAAAGAAGAATCAAATACTCATAAGGTTAAGTTTCCCTTAAGCTTATGGTGTTTCTCATGATTCTTCTGATGTATAGGTTGCAAAATCCTGCTAGAATATGTCTATTCTACTGTGTTTTTGTGGTAACCTACGTATTCTGCTATGCAACGGATAGAAGTCATAGTTCACGAAAAATTTTAATATCCTACTTAGCCAGACCAGTAGTGAATGTTATCTCGAAGGTTACCACGTCAACGTCAAAATTCATGCACCAAAAAGGCATCGAGGGAAACACATAATTCATAGCATGAAAACCACAAGAAATCCATAAGACCTTCAACGCAAAAATGTAAAACATGATTAGCTACACTGCATGATGAAAAAAAAATTTTGTTATTACGAAAAATAAAAAGAAAACAACGTAAGAAGTGCAGAAAACTCAATATAGAGTCAATCGATCCTCACAGAACATCGTGATCCTCTCTAATCAATACAAATATATGTGGATCTCTCTCATGCATATGCACTCAATATCACCTTACAAGATCATTAAAATCCTCAAACAATCATGAAAAAGAATAAGAAACAATAAAACATACTCTTCTGAGTAAACCCAAAAAAGAAAACTCCAAGAGCTGCAAAAGTCTTCCTTAAGCCGTAGAGGCAAAGCCCTTAAGGCAAAAGGTGCTCCCATAATAATAAAAATATGTATATACGCTTAGGTCATGCATTAGAGATCCAAAGTAGGCATCTAAACTTTCGAAATCAGTCAAAATTTGAAATTCAGCATTAGGCCGGTTGGCGAGCATGGGCGCGCTCGTGTGCAGGTGCAGACACGCATGTTAGCCGGCAGTCGCGAGTAAATGCCCATTCATATGCTTTAAGGTAGCGTGAGCTCGTGCATGCAGCAGCCTCGACAAGCAAACGCGCGCTAGCAGCAGAGCAGCGGAGTGGCAACAACATGCACAGCGGGTGCGTGCACATCCTCGCACGTAGATTTGTTCACGGGTTGCAACATGCAAGTGTTGTGGCATGCGTGCACACGGGGGCGTGTTTGCTAGCGTTCGTGTGCAGTTGCGTGCAAGTGTGCAAGTACATGCCTACGCAAGCAGATGTGCACGAGCGCAAATGCAGGTCAATCATCAAAAATCTTGATTTTCATTCTTTTGCGCCTAATTCACATTTTTTCCTTTCCCAGGTGACATAAACCCTTAGCCTGCACAACACAACAACAATAACTTTTTCAAGCATGATATCATGCTGTATAAAAGAAGATCACATAATATATAATGCAATAAAATCACATAATTTTACATCATAACATTGATTTTATATGTTTGTGATTGTATTATTTGCTTTGGAGAAATAAAATATTTAGTTCGTCTTAATTTCTATGGTGAATCATTTTAAATCGTTTTGGTGTATATCATGTACAGCAGGAAAATAAAATGAAGAAATTCAAAAGAAAAATTAAAGGGTGATGAGGTTCTCTTTTATGTGAAGATATTTCTTCAAATGATTGAATAGTACTGAGGCTTTTATTTTCTTTTTATATATTTATAAATTATGATGCTAATATATATAACCATATTTTGACTGCACAGTTTTCATTTTTATGTGATATATAACACAGTTATTTTGACTGCACAGTTTTCAAATTGTGAGTCATGGGCCTCAAACAACCTCATGGTTTATGCCTCGTCTAACCAACATAAGAAGCCTCAATACCCAATTACTGAAATTTACACATTGATTTACATATCTAACAATAAAACATTCATATTTACATGCATAACACTTTGTTGCATTAAAACTATGCATGAACATATTTGTTTCGGTTATAAAAAGTGGTAACAATTCTCATTTTTATGTGATATTAAAAATTTGAGTATTACGTGTGTAAATATGAAAGTTTAGGCATCAAATGTAAATAAATAAGAATTATGTACTATGTATTTAACTGTCCCAAAAATCAAACAACCCTTGAGAATTGCAGCTAAGAATTGTACATCAAGATGAAAATGGATGCATTCTTGCAAAAAAAGTCAGTCATTAATGGAATCAAAAGGAGAACTTAACTTCACAAACCATCACAAAGAGCAGAAGAGGAGTTTTCAGAACGAATATGAAGAAACTAGAAAAATTGGCTCAGCTTTTATATTGTAAGGGAAGCGCCATTATCTTCTGCTGTTAGATTTAGTATCATTGTAGCAGCTTTTGGAGCCCTGAAAAGACATGAAACAAAATGTTCAATTCAACCTACTGAAAAATTGCAACATAAATAGAAAGGAAGATTTACATACATACCACTCAATTCTTACGTATTTACATATATAACACCAAAACCTTAATTTTTATATACATAACACCTTATCTGTGCATGAAAAGGTGCATCTCATTTTTTAAAAAGTTAAAGTAGTTGTATTTTTTATGTGATATGGAAGATTTAGATGGTATAAATGTAAAAAGCAAGGTCTTGTTCAGCTGCTAAAAACAAAAACGAGTATTGGGCTCAAATTTTGAAAAAAAAATTGATGGGCTGCTAAAGAAACGGCAAAAACAATGCCGTGTGAGTTTATTGCTATCAGCTGGTCAAGTAACATATTATTGGCGTGGCATTTACATACATACCAAACAATTCTTATATATTTACACATCTAACACCTAAACATTCATATTTACGTACCACTCAAATCATTGACAGCACACTAAAAAATATCTCTCGCTAACTTTTTAAAAGTGAAATACACCTTGCCATATAAAGATTTTTAATAACAAAGTGTATTAACTGTAAATANAATTCTTATAGAGAAGAAATTTCATACTCCCCCTCAAGTTGGGTCATACATGTTGTAAACACCTAACTTGGTATTCAAATCAGTGAAGCTGCCTAGCAAAAGAGATTTAATGAAAACATCAGTGGCATGAAGAAGAGTTGGAATGTCTCTTTATTTACTTTCAAGGAAAGAACTCATGTAAAATTTAGCTTGGCTACTGGTGCAAATTTCACTTGATAATATATCCCATAAAACTGATTGAAACATTTAGCCATCAAGCATGCCCTGAATCTCTCAATGCTCCCAGATGCTATGTACATAATATTGAACACCCATTTGCACCCAAATGGTCTTTTATCTGGAGGAAGCTTTGCAAAGATTCGTGTCATTTAGATAAGGTGTTTGGATCTCCTCTTCAACATACCAAAGTATCTGCACACAATCAAGATTAGATACAAAAATTTTATAAGGTGATGATAATTTCTCATAGGCAACATACTCCCTTATAGGATAATTTGTGCAGATTTCTTTATCTTATCCATTGGATTCACCTCCCTTGAAACTTCAGAGATGTGTGGATTCAAGTTTGGTTGTGCAATTTTCCCTGTCTTCTCCGCAAGATTTCACCTCCTTTGAAACTTCAGAGATGTGTAAATTCAAATTTGGTTATGAACAGTCATGTGACTGTATATTGTTTTTATTTTGCTCGGTGGTTTTCTTTCTCCTTGGTACAAACGAAGTTCCTTGTGCATTTCTTTGTTGTCAATCTTAGGTTGGATATCCATAAGTGGTAGAACTTGGGAGATAGGATAGTTAGAGGGAAGTAGAATAGATTTGGGATAGCAAGATTATCTTTAAGAAAATATAACATTCATGGAGTTATAATATTTTTTAGTAATGGGAGCATAACACTTGCGTCTTTTTTTATTAGAAGTATAACCAATGAAGATACATTTGATAGATTTTGGTTCAAAATGTTTATGGTTTGTTGCTAGGAAGCACCAACAATGCAAAATAGAAGTTGTACTCGTATCAGACACGAACACGGCTCCGACATTGGTTGATACTGTGTCTAACACTTTATAAACATGTCAGCATTTTCAATTAGTTCACTTCCCAGACACCTCTCTCGACACGGCTTGGACACCGCTCGACACAAGACATGGGAATTAAATTCAAGGGGTGAAACAGAATGCGAAGCGATAAAAGAAAATCAAAGTTGCGACATTTGAAGGTCTTGCGATCCTACTAAGCCTCGTAGCAAATTCCATCGCCTCACAACAGCCTGTCGCCTCGCAGCAGCCTATCGAAGCAAGCAGAGAGGAAGTCGTCGTCGAGCGTTACTGATCGAGTTGCCGAGCAGTCCTGATCGAAGTGAGGGACTCTTTGATGTGATCCGGAGCTTCAACTCCAAGTAGCGCACCATCCAGAGCACGATACAGAGCTTCCACGTGATCTCCCTCGTGATCCTAAGCTTCGACACGGACTTGGGGGCGATCCAAAGAATCGATGGGAGCCAAGAATCATCCACGCGTGTAGTAAGCTTTGTGCTTCTTTTCAATTCTTTTTTTCTTTTTTTGGGCATTTACAAACAAGCATGTGTTTATAGACGTTAATTATGTAGATATATAAAAATTGGATATTGACCAAAGGAAAATATGTTAAGATTTTCATACCTATTTTACACTGATTTTGATGATATTGAACTTTAAAGAAGGGTATTTTTTATATTTTGTTGCAGGTATGTTGAATTATGGTCCTTGGAGTAAAAAGATGCAACAAGGAGAGAATTTGAAGCAAAAAGGACCAAAATATGAAGATTTGATCTTGGGCGCCGACAGCTGGCTCGACGCCGCCGACGGCGGGTTTTTCCCGAGAGTCCAGAATTAAATATTCTAGAAGGCCGCGGACGGCGCCATCGAGACTGCCGACGGCGAGCACGTCGGTTCTGTCAACAAATGCATTGAATGTGGACGATTTTTGAAGGGATGCTTGGGCAACTCTTGAAAACTCTTCTACAACTTTAAAAGAAAAAATTTGGAGTCCGCCGGTGTGTCCAAGGGGTGTCAAGAGGGTGTCCGTTGAAGTCTTTGTTGTTTGTGGTGCTCATTAGAATGTAGAGAGTGGTTAGTATTGTGAAGAATTCTTCGAGAGATTGTAAGAGTGGAAGGAAAGTGAGAGATTTCTTCCTCATTGCCGCTTCGAAGGAGAATTCTGTGCGCTGTAAGAAAATGAAGAAATTCAGAGGAACTTCGAGGAGTTTGCTTGGGGAGGAATTAGAGATAAGTTGTATTTACTTATTAAAGTTTGTATGACTTTGTTTTTATAGATATTCCAATTTTTGTCGTATCTTCTCCAGGAGTTCTGAGTAGTTTTCTCTGTTTTTCTCCTTGTCTTGAGATTTTGTGAAATGGATATTTGAATTTAATGTGTCATGAGAATGTTAAAGAAGTTGTGATAATCTTTTCACTTCAATCTTAATTTACTTTCAATCTGGTCAATTGATTTGTTAAAATATGTTGGTTTTACACTAAAGACAAAATTACATCCAAGATTTAGGGAGGTCAAAGTCCTTGAAAGTTTTGTGCAAATAAATAGGGAAATAAAAAATTATCGGATGTAGAATTAGAGATTTTAGAGTGACAGACTAAAATCTTCAATTTGGTCCTATCGTTTGGGTGCTGAAGTAAAGATGTTAGCCCTCAGGCGAGGGGAACGTGGGAGCTCCAAAGTGAGAGTCGGTATCCTCTCAGCCCAGCTGCAGACTCAGTAACCAAGCGTAGGATTAGTCAATGTTATTTATGTATGGTCCAAAGGGTAAATAATAGGTATGCTCATATTTGGCACAATACAATTTGAACTAATTCATGTATCCATTCACTTAAAATTCTTGACAATGAGAAGAATGTTTTCTTATATATTGAACTTCATATTAAAATTTTTATTAGTAGAATCAGTTAATTAAGAGTTTATTAAAATTACATTTTTTATTTTAATTGCTTATTACTGACAAATATGCAATTTGAACTATATTGTTGTAATTAAGTATTGATTTTTTAAATTTTAGTTCGTAGCTTCTAATATTACTCTCTGTGGGATCGATATCCAGGACTCCATTAGAGTCTTGTATTACTTGAGTGATATGTATACTTGCGTTGATAAGTGTAAATTTACAATTATTGAATATTTTATACACATCTTTATCAAATCTATAACCGTTGTCAAGTTTTTGGCAACGTTGCCAAGTTTTTGGCACCGTTGTCGAGGATTTAAATCTTCTAGCAATAGTATCAATTTCTTGTATTTTTAAGCATATATAAAGTCACTGTGAAGTTTTTGGCGTCGTTGCGGAGGAGTAAAAAATGAGATTTAAAAAAAATCATAATTAGAGTAACAGACAAATTAGGACTATTAGAAAACTTTTACTTTGAATACAACTTATTTTCATATTTAGTTAACTATTTTTTCTGTGTACTGATTTCAATTGTATGCGTAAATTTAAACATGAAAATCTTATATCCTACGATTCGGAATTAGAACGCACTGTTAGGAGAATTAGAAAACTAAGAAAAGAACCTAAAAATTCTGACACAATGAGAATAATCAAGAAATAGAAAATGAAGATCAACGTAGGCCTCTATGAGATTATGCAAATCCTACAGCAGATGAAATTCACCTATCTAAAATCCTGATGTAGTTGCTAATTCATTTGAGCTTAAACATGCTATTATCCAAATGTTACAAAACAATTAATACGGAGGTACACCAAATGAAGATCATAATTTACACCTCGCTAATTTTTTAGAACTTTGCGTTACCTTTAAATATGACAGTTTCGAATGATGTTGTTAGAATTAGACTTTTTCCTTTTTCACTTACGGGATAAGACTAAGATGTGGTTAAATTCGTTAGCACCTAAATCTATTAGAACTTGGGGAGAACTTTCACAAAAATTTTTATCCAAATATTTCCTTCCATCCAAAACTGCTAAACTTAGAAATGACATAGCATCATTTTGTCAGATTGATGGAAAGTCGATATATAAGGCTTCGGAGAGATTTAAAGATATTCTTAGGAAGTGCCCACATCATTCGTTACCAGATTAGTTGATAATTCAAACTTTTTACAATGAATTAGTGGGATCTCTTAGATCGATTATAGATGCTGCGGCTGGTGATTCTTTAATGTCAAAACCTTTTGATGAAGCTTATTCGTTAATAGAAGAGATGACTACCAACAATTTTCAATGGCCCTCTGAAAGAGTAAATCTTAAAAGAGTAGCTAGTATCCACGATTCTGATGCAATATCTATGTTAGCTTCGCAGATTGCTGCAATATCAAAGAAATTAAACCATTATGGAATGAGTTATTCTCCAACACCTACTATAATGGAAGATAATTCATCAAGGGCAATTTGTGAATGTTCAACCTTCTTATGAGACTTTAAATGTTATTAACAATAGACCCAACAATCCTTATTTGAACTATTATAACCCAGGTTTGAAGAATCATCTTAACTTTAATTAGAATAACAATTCTTTTACAAATCAACAATGAGCAAACAACCCAGTAAACCTATTGAGAAATTCATCCAACCAAGGAAATGTAATTACAGACCTTATCCTCCAGGATTTAACAGTAACACTCAATTTAAGAAAAAGAAGTTGTTCATGGAAGAGCGGATACTGAACATGGGTCAACAATTGCAGAATCAATGAAATCAATTACAAATTCAAGGAAACCAGCTACAAAATCAAGAAACTGCTATCAAGAATATTGAAAACCAATTGAGGCATATCGCTACTGCGCTTAGTAACCGAACATCGGGAACTTTTCCTAGTACTGTGGAACAAAATCCTAAAGATCAAGGAAAAGAACAGATAAAAGCGATACAATTACGAAGTGGAAAAGAATTGAAAACAAGAGTGTAGAAAAAAACGGAAACTGAAAAAGAGAAAGATATAGAAAAAGAAAAGGATCATGAATACCCAGATTTAGAATATTCACTTACACCAATGAAAATTACGGAGAACCTCCACCGCCGTTTCCTCAAAGATTGAAGCAACATAAACAGAATAAACAATTTTCAAAATTTTTAGAAACGCCTTTGCTCGAAGATTGAAACAACAAAAAAAGGATAAACAATTTTTCAAGTTTATAGAAATTCTTAATAAACTAACGAGAAATATTCTTTTCGTAGAAGCTTTAGAGCAAATGTCCAATTATGTGAAGTTTATGAAAGATATTTTGAACAAGAAAAGAAAGTTCACTGATAATGAGACTGTTGCACTTAGCAAAGAGTAGTGCAATTATTCAGAAAAAATTTCCTGAAAAATTAAAAGATCCATGTAGTTTCACTATACCGTATGCTTTCGGTGAAAGATTTTATGAAAGAGTTTTATGTGATTTGGCATTAATCTTATGTCTCTATCAATTTTCAAAAGATTAGGATTAGAAGTCTCACCTACTTCTGTAACTCTTCAGTTAGCGGATCGTTCAGTTACTTATCCTAAGGGAGTTATAGAAGATGTGTTAGTAGAAGCTGATAAATTTATCTTTCCTGCGGATTTTATTGTTTTAGATATAGAGGAAGATAAAGAAATACCTATAATTTTAGGGGAACCTTTTTTAGCTACTGGATATGATAGATGTTCAAAAAGGAGAATTAACGATCAAGAAGTGACATTTAAACATTGCAAAATCTATGAAATATCTTGTTGTTCAAAGAGATAATGAATGTTTTCGCATGTAAATTAGTGAACATCTAGTGAACGAGCATTTTAAAGAATATTTTGAAAAGAAAAGATTTTGAAAACAAAGATAAAGTTATTTTGGACGAAATAGAAAATGAAGAATTAGATTATGTTCAGAAAATATTTGAGATGTTGGATATTACAAGAAATGCTGATAAGAATCTAGTTTCGTAATTATAAAACCACCTGAACTTAACTTGAAAATATTATCTAACCACTTGAAGTATGTGTTTCTGAAACATTCATCTACATTACTTGTTATTATATCTTCAGAGTAAAATGATTTGCAAGAAAAAACATTTTTGGATACATTAAAAAGATGTAAAAAAGTCTTTGGTTGGACCTTAGCTGATATTAAAGGAATCGGTCATTCGATTTGTATGCACATAATTATACTGGATGAACAATATAAACCAAGAGTTGATCTACAAAGGAAATTAAACTCAATGATGAAAGTAGTCAAGAAGAAAATTCTGAAATGGTTGAACACTGAAATTATATATCCTATTTCGGACAGTGTTTGGGTAAGTCCAATTTATTGTGTTCCTAAGAAAGGAGAAGTGATTGCTGAAGCACAAGAGAATAATGAATTAATACCTATCAAACAAGTTACTGGGTGGCGTATTTGCATTGATTATAAAAATTAAACTTGTCACTAGGAAAGATCACTTCTATTTACCATTTTTAGACCAAATAGTGGATAGACTTGTTGGGCACAAAAATTTTTGTTTTTTAGATAGATATACCGACTACCATCAAATTTTTATTGCTCCTGAAGATCAAGAAAAGACAACATTTACTAGTCTTTTTGGAACTTTTGTTTTTCGGATTATGTGACGCACCTGTAACATTCCAGAGATGTATGATGTCTAAATTTAGTAAGTTAATTGATGATGAAATAGAAGTGTTTATGGATGATTTCTCTGTATTTGGAACAATTGACGCATGTTTAAATTATCTTAAAAAAATTTTAGAGTTGTGCGAAAGAACTAATTTAGTTCTAAATTGGGAGAAATGTCAATTTATGGTTGCAAGAAGAATTTTGTTAGGGCATAAAATTTCGGAAAATATTATGGAAGTAGACCCTGCAAAAATTCAAGTTATATCTAAATTAATATCTCCTACTAATGTAAGAGGGGTTAGAAGTTTTCTTGAACATATTGGTTTTTACAGGCGTTATAATAAAGACTTTTCAAAAATTAGCAAACATCTATGCCAACTTTTAAAAAGGACAAGAAATTTGAGTTTACTGAAAACTGTTTAAATGTCTTCGAGTTATTAAAAGAAAAAATTAATCACAGCCCCTATAATAGTTTCACCTAACTGGGAGAAACCATTCGAATTGATGTGCGATACTAGTGATTATGCTATTAGAGTTGTTCTTGGACAAAGGTATGATAAGATTTTTAAAGTTATATACCACGCGAGTAAAACTCTTAACGATGCTCAAATTAACTATAATGTTACTTGAAAAGAGTTACTGGTTATTGTGTATATTTTTGATAAATTTAGATCTTATTTAATTGGGACTAAATATGTTGTGCACACTCATCATTCTGCTATTAAATATCTGATGCAAAAGAAGGATGTTAAACCAAGGTTAATTAGATTACAAGAATTTGATTTTGTGGTTATTGATAGAAAGAGAATTGATAATCAAATTGCTGATCATTTGTCGAGATTAGAAAATCATGAATTATCTGACACCAGAAAGGAAACTGATAATCAAATTGCTGATCATTTGTCGAGATTAGAATATCATGAATTATCTGACACCAACAATGAGATTACAAAGAGTTTCCCTGATGAACAACTCTATAATAGTAATGAGTGGTAAATATCATGGTATGCTGATATTATTAATTTTATTGTAAGTGTTATTTTGTCACCTATGCTGACATTGCAACAACAAAAAAATTCATTCATGATGCAAAAACATATTTTTGTGATGAGCCTTATTTATATAAATAATGTAACGATTTTATTATGAGAAGATGTGTACCTATTGAAGAAACTGAACTAATTATTCAGAAATGTCATGATTCTGTATTTGGAGGACAATTTGAAACTGATAAAACTGCTTATAAAATTTTACAAGTTGAATTTTATTGCCTACTCTCTTTAGAGATGTTTACGGATACATAAAAATTTGTGATTGATGTCAACGAGTAGACAATATATCTAGAAGAAATGAAATGCCTCTAAATTTCATGTTAGAAGTTGAGATCTTTGATGTTTAGGGATTAGATTTTATGGGACCATTTATTCCTTCATTTGGAAACTTACATATATATTAATTGCAGTAGACTACGTTTCTAAAATTAGATTTCATGGGACCATTTATTCCTTCATTTGGGAACTTATACATATTAATTGCAGTCTAGATTTTATGGGACCAATTATTCCTTCATTTGGGAACTTATATATATTAATTGCAGTAGACGGATTTCATGGGACCATTTCTTCCTTCATTTGGGAACTTATACATATTAGTTGCAGTAGACTACGTTTCAAAGTGAATTGAAGCACAAACTTTACCTCGTTGTGACGCTAAAAGTGTTTCAAAATTTTTAATGAAAAACAATTTCACTNCAAAAATAAAAAAAAAATTGTTTTAAAAAAGTGGAAATGTCCCCTGATCATTTAGAATTCATTAGGATATTTTTCCTAATTTTTCTAAGTTAAAATATAAATTTTAAAAGCGTAAAAATGATTTTTTTCATATTTTCCCATTAAGATAATTATAATAAATAAATTAAAAATCACAAAAATACAAGACTTGGTTATCTAAGTTTTTTGAATTCAGAGAGGTCTATTAAAAATATAAAAATGATTTTTTGTAATTAAAACATTATTTTCTATTTAATTTAATCATTGAAATTTATTAAATTAAAAAAATATTGATAAAAATTTAATTTAAAAAATCATGAAATTTTGCCTAAGTGTTTCTCTAACCTTAGGAGACCTTTAATAATTTTTCTATAAATACAAACTTTATTTTGGATAAATAAATAAATTAACCTTTGAAAATCTTATCTTCCAAATTTAAATAATTATCTAGATTAAATTAAAATTTTGAGAGGTCAACATGTTCTCCTCCAACATTATAATTAACTCATGAATATGACACTTTAAACCCTCAAACTCATTTGAGTTGTGTTTAATGAATTATGAGGTAAAGTGCCTCAAGGGCAAAGTAGTAATTTTAGACTTGGTGCCTTAATCAAAATTTAGGATTAATCAAAGAGAAAATGGGTAATTTTGATCTTAATAAACATATTTGGATGATTGAAATATAACGGGATTAACAGGAAGAAACTCACTCACCACCTTTGCACAATGTCAATAAGATCATAAACCTCCTAATCTTCATGACTTGGAAGTCAACTAAGATCGGACGATTCTTAAATGATGGGCTTAAGTCGGAAAGATGGAAATTCACTTTTCTCAAGCCCAAAGTTAAGGATGGTTTAACCATTTGATAAGAATACATATCACTGAAATCAAAATTTTAAATGATTTTTAAAGGCTTAGTAGTGACATAGGCTCAATGTCTAAGCTCAATTAATCGGATTTAGAAGATAACATAATTAGTGATTAACATCTTTAAACACTACATGCCTGACCTTAATTGTGGGAACCATAATCTTAAATAACCTTAACTTTCCTTAGGGGCACCCACTCATATAACTCTTAAATAAAATACCAATTGACTAATCGGGTATCCTCTTTGGATAATTAAATTGCTAAGCTTCATATTAATAAGGTGAATTTGTTGGCAAATAAAATGGTTTCACAGACCAAATGAATGTCATGTATTTCTTAGTTTATTTGATCGAGCATCATCCTCAAGTCTTGTGTTTATCCTTCAGGATAGATACAGGGTTTGAGGTATAGTGTTCTTTCATTTAAAATATGAAAAATATGAGGTTGGTTTGATTTCATATTTTTCTAAAACTATATATATATATATATATATATATATATATATATATATATATATATNCATCAACACGCTTTCATCGTTTGTCACTGACATTTGTCGCATGCCACTGTCACGGCCTGTTGTCAGCTCGCCTCCACCAACTTGCCACTTTCGGTGGCCTGCAGATCACCCTCCTCGCGGTGGTCTGTCGGCCCCCCTCCCTATCGTGACCACCTTCAATCGACTTGAAACCAAACAAAAAAAGATAAAGTCCTACATTTCTTTTATAATGAACCAAACAGCTCNGTGACCGACAGCTTCTAATGGGCAACTCCTCCAACCAAAAACCACCGACAATTTGGTGTGCTTTTACTTTTTGCAGTGTGATTGACTTGGCTTCACCATTCTTCAGCTTGTGGATTATCTGAGAATCATAAAAATATAATTTAGACTCTCTAAGGACTTAAAATTATAAATTTTCTACAAAAGCTTAATAAAAGATTGAGATTAATTAATATTTAAGCTTAAAATATCTCAAAATTGTAAACCCTGCTTTTACTTTTCTGCATAGCCTTCAGGCTGTATTTAAAATTGGATCACATTGCAAGGCTATATCTCATTCATACTAATAATGTCTCCATATCAGGACTGATTAGCTCACTGCATCATTTTTATGCCCCGAGGAGAAGCCCCCATGCTTCTTCAATCCCACTAGCCTAGCATAAATCTATACTTAGGTGATTGTCTAGCGCACTTAGGGTGTTAGAGGCTTCCTCGACCTAGATGAGGGATAAGCCCTTTGTGGGAGCGTCCCGAACTTCGTAGATGTGCCTCCCTTATCTTTCTTTTAAACAACTTGCTCGCTACTTTGGCAGGTATAAGTCACACCTCTGATCTTCCTACCTACAGAGGGTCATAGGATTTGGAGTTTCCTTCTCTTGACCTTAGGGCCATCAGGATTCCTTTGGATGATGCACTTCACTGATTGCTACATGGGATCTCTGGTTATGTTTGGTCAACTGCCTTCATGATCACATAGACTTAGGGTTCTAATAGCTTGAAATAATTGGTCTGTGTTATCTTGACTCGGCTATCTATACCTGATTAGGATTACTTTACCCTTCTTTGACCCATGTCACTTCCTTTCACATTTTGTTGATGTCATCTCGTAAGCCCTGATTGTGGATAGTTTTTCGCTCATTTGAGATACGGTGATTCAACCCCTACTCTTATGGATCAATAGGTCTTTGAAGATTAGTGTGGACCCTACGAGTTGATCTAAATGTTTTACAAGACTCGTGTTCCAATGAGCTGCTACCCATTTGAAATTTGAGAGATTTACCTCTGTCATGTGACTTAACGAGAGCTTTAAAAGAATTAGAACGTTTCAATAAGATAACCTTGCTTTGTGACACTCTCTCACTAGGATCACTTGAATGTATGCAAGACTCATATAATAGATAGTATTCTTAAGCATCACCCAAGATTTAATTAACCAAACGGATACATCCCTTTGGGAGTGGGTCCTAACTCCATAACAAAAACATTCCTTTGGTTCCCTAGTTACTTTGGTAGCTTATATAGGTATTCTTTCAAAGATATTCGGTTCAAAGTGTCTTGATCTGATCTTATTTGAATGAACACCATTGACCTATTACACAAGGTTTACCTCACATAAGCTCTTCAAATTCTTTTTTTCAATTTGTTTTGTCCAGTCTACGTCTTAATTTCTTCTGTTATGATCCCTCATCTGCCCTGATTCGTTCCTACGATTCAAGTAAGAGGACATGTTGGGAAAGGGAATTTTAAGACAATGATTACACAGGTTGGTGACTCCAAGTTACAAAAAGAATTAAAATAGTATGAAAAATTATAAACACAATGTAAAGCATCAATGAATTTAAAGTTTACACCATAAAACATTTTGGTTGAATGTAAAATTTGGTCGATTTGGTCAAATTTAAATTACACCATTCATTAAAATATTAAAAAATTATCGGCAAGCAGCCCGTTGTCGCCACCGTTGTCAGCCACCCGCCAATGTTGGCTAGCCACCGCTGCCTGTTCGTTGCCCTCTGTCACCGCCCTCCAGCCCTCTACCGTAGGCCACCTACTATCACTGTCGTCATTGTCGCTCCCCCCATTGTTTGTCACCTGCCACCGCCCTCCTGTCATCATCTCGCCTGTTGTCGCCGCCACTCCCCATCAACACGCTTTCATCTTTTGTCACCGGCATTTGTCACATGCCACTGTCACGACCTGTTGTCAGCCCACCTCCACCAACTTGCCACTTTCGGTGGCCTGCAGACCACCCTCCTCGCTGCTTTCGGTGGTCTGTCGGCCCCCCTCCCCACCGTTACCGCCTTCAATCGACTTGAAACCAAACAAAAAAAAAGATAAAGTCCTACATTTATTTTATAATGAACCAAACAGCTCTAAGGAATTTTAACTACATTATAATAATAATACCATGTAAACCTATTACATTGCATTTCATTTTTAACAAACAAATTGGCCCCGTAAAGAAAAGGCTTTTGGTTGAGCGTCGCATATGCATTAACAACCGCTAGGCCATTAGTACAAGTCTTTAGGATGATGGATGTAGAAAAGCAGTCGTCTATGGTTTTTATTTACAATACAATGGATGAGGCTAAGGAGTTAATATCACCTAACATTGGAGGAGAAGATGGCACTTATAGGAAGATTTGGAATACTATTTATGAAAAATGGGAACTTAAACCACCGTCATTGCACATCAACCCTCAATTTCAATATGTTGAGAACAATTCTACAAATACTCAGATCAAGTTGAGGCCATATTATTATATGGTTAGATTGATTGATGACCAAAATGAGAAAGCAACTATCAATATGTAACTTGTTCCATTTAGGAATAAGAAAGATTTCTTTGGGCTATNCATTTTTAACAAACAAATTGGCCCCTTAAAGAAAAGGCTTTTGGTTGAGCGTCACATATGCATTAACAACCGCTAGGCCATTAGTAAAAGTCTTTAGGATGATGGATGTAGAAAAGCAATCATTTATGGTATTTATTGACAATACAATGGATGAGGCTAAGGAGTTAATATCACATAACTTTGGAGGAGAAGATGGCACTTATAGGAAGATTTGGGATATTATTTATGAAAAATGGGAACTTCAACCACTGTCATTGCACATCAACCCTCAATTTCAATATGTTGAGAACAATTCTACAAATCCTCAGATCAAGTTGAGGCTATATTATTATATGGTTAGATTGATTGATAACCAAAATGAGAAAGCAACTATCAATATGTAACTTGTTCCATTTAGGAATAAGAAAGATTTCTTTGGGCTATAACAAACTAAATATACTATTATTAAACAGTCTCAAAATAAAATATTTAATATTTAATATGTTCATTGAAACTAGAACTGAGTGTCTAAACTATTCTTTTAATTTCTAATCACAAAATTTTCTTTTAAACAAAATTGAATAGTAGATTCTATTTGGTGATGATATTTC
Source organism: Phalaenopsis hybrid cultivar (assembly GCA_002079205.1). Lineage (NCBI taxonomy): Eukaryota > Viridiplantae > Streptophyta > Magnoliopsida > Asparagales > Orchidaceae > Phalaenopsis > Phalaenopsis hybrid cultivar. Next base: position 82,730 of record JXCR01125438.1, read on the forward strand.
AGAGCTTGAACATTTTGTTATTAAAACTATAGGACATCCATGATAATCATCTAGATGTGAAATTAACTGAAGCACATATAATCAAGTTCATATAAAAAGGAGGAAACATCTAAAGACTGAAATGATGGGTGGTCGGTGCCTAGTCAAAGTACAATTTTGTCTTTTATTAGCCTAAGGACAATTTATTCTTTTATTATTTATTATCAATTGGTATAAATGGGGCTTAATAGTTTTGGGTCAGGATTATGTATGAGAATGGGCCTCGAGTCTTAAGGTTAGAATTTGGGAGAAATTTCCTATCTCTTGAATTGTAGGATTTAGGAGAGATGGTATACCTCTCAAATTGTAAATATTTATTGATACCTTAAATTACTGTAAAGTAACCTAATTAATCACGCAAATGTACGTTGCGATCAAGTAATATACAAAAACTAGTTCTTGTATCAGATGATAGTGTCAAAATATTTCTAACATGTCAAGTTCTAGTTTATTGAAATGCTAAGTCTATTTTGAAGTGATCGAACTCAAAAGATGAATCTAATAGTCCTAAAAATGCAATAAACATAAATGACAGGAAGAAGTGTTTAGTTTTTCATATATGTAAGATTCATAGTCCTATGATTTAGGTTAAGTGATTTCATGAGATTCTCTAATGGAACCAACGTTATTGATGACAACGAAGGATAAAAGGTTTCATCATACGCTTAGTCAAAAGAAGAATCAGATACTCATAAGGTTAAGTTTCCCTTAAGTTTATGGTGTTTCTCATGATTCTTCTGATGTATAGGTTGCAAAATCTTGCTAGAATATGTCTATTCTACCGGGTTTTTGTGGTTAACCTACGTGTTCCGCTATGCAACAGACAAAAGTCATAGTTCACGAAAAACTTTAATATCTTACTTAGCCAGACCATCAGTGAATGTTATCTCGAAGGTTACCACGTCAACGTCAAAATTCATGCACCAAAAAGGCATCGAGGGAAACACATAATTCATAGCATGAAAACAACAAGAAATCCATAAGACTTTCAACGCAGAAATGCAAAACATGATTAGCTACACTGCATGATGAAAAAAAAAACATGAATTTTGTTATTACGGAAAATAAAAAGAAAACAACGTAAGAAGTGCAGAAAACTCAAAACAGAGTCAATCGATCCTCACAGAACATTGTGGTCCTCTCTAATCAATACAAATATATGTGGATCTCTCTCATGCATATGCACTCAATATCACCTTACAAGATCATTAAAATCCTCAAACAATCATGCAAAAGAATAAGAAACAATAAAACATACTCTTATGAGTAAACCCAAAAAAGAAAACTCCAAGAGCTGCAAAAGTCTTCCTTAAACGGTAGAGGCAAAGCCCTTAAGGCAAAAGGTGCTCCCATAAATATATATATATATATATATATATATATATANAGACTGGAAGGATGGGTGGTCGGTGTCTAGTCAAAGTGCAATTTTGTCTTTTATTAGCCTAAGGACAAGTTAGTCTTTTATTATTTATTATCAATTGGTATAAATGGGGCTTAATAGTTTAGGTTTAGGACTATGTATGAGAATGGGACTCGAGTCTTAAGGTTAGAATTTGGGAGAAATTTCCTATCTCTTGAATCGTAGGATTTAGGAGAGATGGCATACCTCTCAAATTGTAAATGTTTATTTACCTTAAATTACTGTGAAGTAAGCTGATTAATCACACAAATGTACGTTTCGATAAATTAATATACAAAAACTAGTTTGTGTATCAAACTCACAATGATAGTGTCAAAATATTTCTAACATGTCAAGTTCTAATTTATTGAACTGCTAAGTCTATTTTGAAGTGATAGAACTCAAGAGATGAATCTAATAGTCCTAAAAATGCAATAAACATAAATGACAGGAATAAGTGTTTAATTTTTCATATATGTAAGATTCATTCTCCTATGATTTAGGTCAAGTGGTTTCATGAGATTCTCTAATGGAACCAACGTTATTGGTGACAACGAAGGATAAAAGGTTTCTCCTTATGCTTAGTCAAAAGAAGAACCAGATACTCATAAGGTTAAGTTTCCCTTAAGCTTATGGTGTTTCTCATGATTCTTCTGATGTATAGGTTACAAAATCTTGCTAGAATATGTCTATTCTACCGGGTTTTTGTGGTTAACCTACGTGTTCCGCTATGCAACGGACAGAAGTCATAGTTCACGAGAAATTTTAATATCCTACTTAGCCAGACCAGTAGTGTGTTATCTCGAAGGTTACCACGTCAACGTCAAAATTCATGCACTAAAAAGGCATTGAGGGAAACACATAATTCATAGTATGAAAACTACAGGAAATCCATAAGACCTTCAACGCAAAAATGCAAAACATGATTAGCTACACTGCATGATGAAAAAAAAAACATGAATTTTGTTATTACGGAAAATAAAAAGAAAACAACATAAGAAGTGCAGAAAACTCAATACAGAGTCAATCGATCCTCACAGAACACCGTGGTCCTCTCTAATCAATAAAAATATTTGTGGATCTCTCTCATGCATATGTACTCAATATCACCTTACAAGATCATTAAAATCCTCAAACAATCATGAAAAAGAATAAGAAACAATAAAACATACTCTTCTGAGTAAACCCAAAAAAGAAAACTCCAAGAGCTGCAAAAGTCTTTCTTAAGCTGTAGAGGCAAAGCCCTTAAGGCAAAAGGTGCTCCCATAATAATAAAAACATGTATATATGCTTAGGTCATGCATTAGAGATCCAAAGTAGGCATCTAAACTTTCGAAATCAGTCAAAATTTGAAATTCAGCATTAGGCAGGTTGGCGAGCATGGGTGCGCTCGTGTGCAGGTGCGGGCACGCATGCTAGCCCGTAGTCACGTGTAAATGCCCATTCATATGCTTTAAGGTAGCGTGAGCTCGTGCATGCAGCAGCCTTAACGAGCAAACGCGCGCTAGCAGCAGAGCAGTGGAGTTGCAACAACATGCACAGCGGGTGCGTGCACATCCCCGCACGTAGATTTGTTCACGGGCTGCAACATGCAAGTGTTGTGGCATGCGTGCACACGAGGGCGTGTTTGCTAGCGTGCGTGTGCAGTTGCGTGGAAGTGTCCAAGTGCATGCGTGCCCAAGCAGGTGTGCGCGAGTGCAAATGCAGGTCGATCATCAAAAATCCTGATTTTCATTCTTTTGCGCCTAATTCACATTTTTTTTCCTTTCCCAAGTGACATAAACCCTTAACCTGCACAACACAACAACAATAACCTTTTCAAGCATGATATCATGCTATATAAAAGGAAACCACATAATATATAATGTAATAAAATCACGTAATTTTACATCATAACATTTATTTTATATGTTTGTGATTGTATTATTTGCTTTGGAGAATTAAAATATTTAGTTTATCTTAATTTCTATGGTGAATCATATCAAAGCATTTTGGTGTATATCATGTACAGCAGGAAAATAAAATGAAGAAGTTAAAAAAAAAATTTGAAGGGTAATGAGGTTCTCTTTTATGTGAAGATATTTCTTCAGATGACTGAATTTTACTGAGGCTTTTATTTTCTTTTTATATATTTATAAATAATGATGCTGATATATATATATATATATATATATATATAACAGNGAAGTTATTCTCTGGAAAATTGAAGCCTCGTTGGTTAGGACCTTTACTGTGCTTCGAGTTTATACTTACGGAGCTGTTGAAATTGAAGATCAAAAGACTGGGAATAGATTTAAAGTAGACACAGATTGAAGCCGTATTTTGAGGGTAAAAGACCAAATTTTAAAAAGGTTTTAATAGTCAGTCAACCTGAATAATATCTGAATAGGTCGGGCTGACGACATTAAACCAAGCGTTTTATGGAAGGCAACGCATAGCTATCTTTATTTTTATTTTTATTACGATTATAGTGTTTTTATTTGAAATTATCGTTATTTTGTCGTAGTATTGAACTCTACTACTCATATTTACCCTTGAATCATCATAAAAATTGGATCCATAGAGAAAAATGGAACGCATCACTCTGGAGGATAAAAGAGCATTTTGATCACTCTGGACATATCGAAAGAAGTTTGATACGATTGATTAGAAAGATGGGATTGATAGAAGAGGACTCTACTGAAGAATTCTCATACCGACCCTTCTATAACCTCTTCATTCATTTTCAATCGATGGGCGATATCAGAGGAGAAACGAGCACTGAATCGGAGGAGAAGTAGTTTTACTTTACTACTTATATATCTATGTGTGTGATTTGATTTGAACTTATGTGTTTGCTTTACTTTCGAATTTTGCTTTTAGATCTTATTATAGTTGAGGTTGAGCATAAAATGTTTGTTTTCAGCGTTTAGAGTGTTTTGGTTTGGATTGCGACGCTGAATTGATGTATTAAAATTGAAAAAATAGCAAACTTATGTGTGTCGTGTAACGTGTATTGAAACCCTTAGATTCTATATATAATTGTAATGTTTTGTGTGTGAATGTTTATTTGTGTTAGTACATCATTTAATCACTTAAATTTATGTTTAGTATAATTGAACGAATGTCGACGAGGCTTGAAATTGATCGAAATCGCAAAAATCTAGAATTGAACTAATTTTGAAAATCTCACCGACGGCGCCATCGACGCTGCCGACGCTGGATTTTTCCCGTGACTTAGGCAATTTAATTCAATAGAGCTCGTCGACGGCGCTGACGACCCCGCCGACGGCGAGATACCGAAAAAATACTTTTAACCATGACTTTGACTAGTCAACCGCCACTATTTATCATCCCCTTCATCCTAAAAAACGAAAATTTCGATCTAGGGCTTGAAGATATTGGATTTGGGGCGATTTCAAAGCGTTTAGACACCAGATTTTATCATCTCTCGGTAAGATCTTCACTCCAAACTAAAAATATTTGATTTTCACCTTGAATTTCTTCCTTGTAATGTGATGTGATTTTTATAATTGCATTTTAATGTATTTACAATTGTTTTTACTTAGTATTGTGATGTATTAGCGAAATATAGTATTTGTATAATGTTTCGTTTTGCACTTATTTCAAAATCTCATTACTCAACAAATTCTCTAATGATTTATATGTATAAAAAACTCCTAATATTACAGATCAGTTAAAGTAAAAATTTTGAGAAGGAACTGCAAAAAGTTCAGAAAGATGAAAATGCCTAAAGTACTGAGGTATGATTTATATTTAACATTTTTCTTTCCACCTGTATCATTCCATATTGAAAAATTTAAGTTTAAGGGAGGGAAGAACAACAATAATTATTATATGATCTCAATTTAAATATTTTTAAAAAATTATTAATATGATTTTTTTAATGAATTTAATTCAAACAATAATATTTTGTAGATATTTAAAATTATGATAGATTTAAAGAAATATTTTTGTAAGAAAAATTAATTTTGTAGATTAAGATATTTAGTATAAGAGAATAAGANTTTAAACTTTCGAAATCAGTCAAAATTCGAGATTCAACATTAGGCAGGTTGGCGAGCAAGGGTGCGCTCGTGTGCAGGTGCAAGCACGCATGCTAGCCCACAGTCGCGTGTAAATGCCCATTCAGATGCTTTAAGGTAGCGTGAGCTCGTGCATGCAGCAGCCTTGACGAGCAAACGCGCACTAGCAGCAGAGCAGTGGAGTTGCAACAACATGCACAGCGGGTGCGTGCACATCCCGCACATAGATTTGTTCACGGGCTGCAACATGCAAGTGTTGTGGCATGCGTGCACACAGGGGGCGTGTTTGCTAGCGTGCGTGTGCAGTTGCGTGCAAGTGTGCAAGTGCATGCCTGCGCAAGCAAGTGCACAAGTGCAAATGCAGGTCGATCATCAAAAATCCTAATTTTCATTCTTTTGCGCCTAATTCACATTTTTTCCTTTCCCAAGTGACATAAACCCTTAACCTCCACAACACAGCAACAATAACTTTTTCAAGCATGATATCATGCTATATAAAAGAAAACCACATAATATATAATGTAATAAAATCACATAATCTTACATCGTAACATTTATTTTATATGTTTGTGATTGTATTATTTGTTTTGGAGAAATAAAATATTTAGTTTATCTTAATTTCTATGGTGAATCATATCAAAGCGTTTCGGTGTATATCATGTACAGCAGGAAAATAAAACGAAGAAGTTGAAAAGAAAAATTGAAGGGAGATGAGGTTCTCTTTTATGTGAAGATATTTCTTCAGCTGACTGAATAGTACTGAGGCTTTTATTTTCTTTTTATAAATTTATAAATTATGATGCTAATATATATAACCACATATATATATATATATATATATATATATATATATANAATGCAGTAATACATCATTCAGGCTATTGTCCTGAAGAATGCCACAATCAATAACATTGTCTCATGCTCAGCGATCAGCGACAAACAATAAATAATGCAAGTAATGTGCTACAGATCCTTCTTTCCAGGGACACAATGTTTCTCTAAATTTTCTTCACCATTCTATACTTTTTAAATGCAGAAAATAATCAGCAGATTAAACATGTAAAATAAATATGGAACTGATGTGTAAAATAGCTAGTTAATATAAGCAGATCATTTTAGAAACTGTATTTTCTCTTTTGATTATAAGAAGAAAGCCATAAACTTACAATCTAATTTCTTAGAGTAAAATAACTTGCAAAATGAAATATTTACTGGCTGTTTAGGTTAAGCTACATGATGCAAGTTAAATTCACTCAAATGACTCAAAAATCTTGGTTAACTCCGAACTAGTAGACAAAACAGGAAGATTTACACACATACCATTTAATTCTTATGTATATACATATCTAACACATAAACTTCAATTTTTACACATAACGCACCATAACTATACATCAAAAGATGTATTTCACTTTTTAAAAGTCATTATAGTGGTATATTTGATGTGACATAAGAGATGAGTGATATAAATGTGAAAAACAAAATTAAGGAGTTAGATATGTAAATGCATAAGAATTGGGAGGTATGTATGTGAGGAAATAATTTTCTATTCACTTTTTANAGCCTCGTGTAACGAACATAAGAAGCCTCAATACCCAATTACTCAAATTTACACATTGATTTACATATCTAACAATAAAACATTCATACTTACATGCATAACACTTTGTTGCATTAAAACTATGCATGAAAATATTTGTTTCGGTTATAAAAAGCGGTAACAATTCTCATTTTTATGTGATATTAAAAATTTGAGTATTGTGTGTAAATATGAAAGTTTAGGCATCAAATGTAAATAAATAAGAATTATGTACTATGTATGTAACTGTCCCATAAATCAAACAACCCTTGAGAATTGCAGCTAAGAATTGGGCTACGTTCCTGAACAATAATTAATACATCAAGATGAAAATGGATGCATTCTTGCAAAAAAAGTCAGTCATTAATGGAATCAAAAGGAGAACTTAACTGCACAAACCATCACAAAGAGCAGAAGAGAAGAGTTTTCAGAACGAATATAAAGAAACTTGAAAAATTGACTCAGCTTTTATATTGTAAGGGAAGCGCCATTATCTTCTGCTGTTAGATTTAGTATCATTGTAGCAGCTTTTGGAGCCCTGAAAAGACATGAAACAAAATGTTCAATTCAACCTACTGAAAAATTGCAACATAAATAGAAAGGAAGATTTACATACATACCACTCAATTCTTACATATTTACATAGAAAGCACCAAAACCTTAATTTTTATATACATAACACCTTATCTGTCCATGAAAAGGTGCATCTCATTTTTTAAAAGGTTAAAGTAGTTGTATTTTTTATGTGATATGGAAGATTTAGATGGTGTAAATGTAAAAAGCAAGGACTTGTTCAGCTGCTAAAAACAAAAACGAGTATAGGGCTCAAATAGTGAAGAAAAAATTGATGGGCTGCTAAAGAAACGGCAAAAACAATGCCGTGTGAGTTTATTGCTATCAGCTGGTCAAGTAACATATTATTAGTGTGGCATTTACATACATACCAGACAATTCTTATATATTTACACATCTAACACCTAAACATTTATATTTATGTACCACTCAAATCATTGACAGCACACTAAAAAATATGTCTCACTAACTTTTTAAAAGTGAAATACACCTTGCCATATAAAGATTTTTAATAACAAAGTGTATTAAATGTAAATATCAAACTTGG
>JXCR01125438.1:91465-111282 GCA_002079205.1 Phalaenopsis hybrid cultivar
TATATATATATATAAAATAACAAACAGAAATAAAATAGGAATCTCTCTAAATAGGGAATAACATAAAATAGAAATACAAATAAAAAAATGTTATTATTTGAGTATATTCTGAGAAAATAAAATAAGTTCCTTCTTGATGCAGATTCTTACAGGGAAGAAATTCTACACTCCCCCTCAAGTTGGGTCATACATGTTGTAAACACCTAACTTGGTATTCAAATCAGTGATGCTGCCTAGCAAAAGAGATTTAATGAAAACATTAGTGGCATGAAGAAGAGTTGGAACGTAGATTAAGGGCCCGTTTGGGGCAGCTTATAAGTGTGGTGGCGTTTTCACCGCACCGTTTGTTTTGCGCGTTTGCGCAGCTTATAAAATAAGCCCGTTTTCGATTTGGAGAAAAGCTGATCCGTTTCGAACGCGCGATTGGGGATATTTTACGCCTACGCTCTCTAGCCCTAAAACATTATTCGAACTCCTCCGCCTCCAGCTCCGCTGTTCCTCGCGCCCGAAGCACCGCTCTGTCACACACCGAAGTGCCGCTCCGTCGCCGCCGACTCTTCGCTGTTCCTCCGCTCCGCCGAAGACCCACGCTTCCTCCGCCGAAGCTTAGGTATTCCTCCGCCAAATCTCCGCTCTGCCGCCTCCGCCGAGGAAACCTTGCTCTGTTTCGGCTCCGCCAACGGCAGCTTCCGCTCAGACTTTGGTAAAAAATCTCAATCTTACCTCCTCTCATTCATCTCTTCTTCCCTCTTAAATCTTTCCCTGAGAATCTCATCCCCGATTTTTAGGTTTGTCCTCACTGATTCCGTCCGGCCTGCTCTTCCTCGTCGGCGAGCTCCTTCTTCGCATTCTCGGAAGGTAAAACTTATTCCTTGCCCATTTATTCCTCTTCTTCGCATTAAGAATTTTTTCATTTGCAAGGAGAGGTAGATGAACGGAGATGTGATGAAATATTTTGTAATATTGGGTTTGACTTTTGTATGTGTAACATATTCGTTTGATGTGATCGGATATGTTTTAGTTATATAAATATAAATCAAATTTTTGGTATTTTCTTGTATGAACAGTGATCTTTAATTTTGTTGAGAAAAGAATAAATTCTGCTGCACAGATTATTCATTTAATTAAAAAAAAATTTTCCAAATAAGCTGTTTATAAAACGCACTAACCAAACAACTACTGCTTATTCCGAACAGAGGCAGAATGGTCAATTTTTCAGAATCAGTTGTTTCCCATAAGCGCCAACCAAACAGCCAGACAGCTTATCTGGATCAGCTGCTCATCAGCAGATTATCAGGATAAGTTGTTTAGCAGCAGAAGCTGAATAAGCTGTAGCTACCCCAAACAGACCCTTATTCCTCTTCTTCGCATTAAGAATTTTTTCATTTGCAAGAAGAGGTAGATGAACGGAGATATGATGAAATATTTTGTAAAATTGGGTTTGACTTTTGTATGTGTAACATATTCGTTTGATGTGATCGGATATGTTTTAGTTATATAAATATAAATCAACTTTTTGGTATTTTCATGTCTGAACAGTGATCTTTAAGTTTGTTGAGAAAAGAACAAATTCTGCTGCACAGATTATTCATTTAATTAAAAAAAAATTTTCAAATAAGTTGTTTACAAAACGCACTAACCAAACAACTAAACTGCTTATTCAGAACAGTGGCAGAATGGTCAATTTTTCAGAATCAGCTGTTTCCCATAAGAGCCAACCAAACAGTCAGACAGCTTATCCAGATCAGCTGTTCATCAGCAGATTATTAAGATAAGCTGCTTATCAGCAGAAGCTGAATAAGCTGCAGCTGCCCCAAACAGAACCTAAGCCGATAATATCAAGAGATTGTTTGAGGCCATAAAATGACTTTCTTAGTTTATAAATCAGATGTTTATCTGAGCTATTTTTACTCCCGATGGGATCTCCGTATACCCTTCTTCCTCAAGATTTTCCATAAAAAGGCATTCTTGATATGAAGTTAAAGCAATTCCCCCTCTTTATTTACTTTCAAGGAAAGAATAACTCTTATAAAATTTAGCTTGGCTACTGGTGAAAATGTCACTTGACAGTATATCCCATAAAACTGATTGAAACATTTAGCCATCAAGCATGCCCTGAATCTCTCAATGCTCCCAGATGCTATGTACATGATATTGAACACCCATTTGCACCCAAATGGTCTTTTATCTGGAGAAAGCTTTGTAAAGATTCGTGTCATTTAGATAAAGTGTTTGGATCTCCTCTTCAACATACTAGAGTATCTGCACACAATCAAGATTAGATACAAATATTTTATAAGGTGATGATAATTTCTCATAGGCAACATACTCCCTTATAGGATAATATGTGCAGATTTTTTTATCTTATCCATTGGATTTACCTCCCTTGAAACTTCAGAGAAGTGTGGATTCAAGTTTGATTGTGCAACTTTCCCTGTCTTCTCCGCTAGATTTCACCTCCTTTGAAACTTCAGAGATGTGTAAATTCAAATTTGGTTATGAACAGTCATGTGACTGTATATTGTTTTTATTTTGCTCGGTGGATTTCTTTCTCCTTGGTACAAACGAAGTTCTTTGTGCATTTATTTGTTGTCAATCTTAGGTTGGATATCCATAAGTGGTAGAACTTGGGAGACAGGATAGTTAGAAAGAAGTAGAATAGATTTGGGATAGCAGGATTATTTTTAAGAAAATATAACATTCATGGAGTTATAATATTTTTTAGTAATGGGAGCATAACACTTGCGTCTTTTTTTATTAGAAGTATAACAAATGAAAATACATTTGATGTATTTTGGTTCAAAATGTTTATGGTTTGTTGCTAGGAAGCACCGACAATGCAAAATAGAAGTTGTGCTCGTGTCAGACACGAACACGGCTCCGACATGGGCCGATACTATGTCCGACACTTTATAAGCATGTCAGCATTTTCAATTAGTTCACTTCTCGAACACCTCTCTCGACACGGCTTGGACACCGCTCGAGACAAGACATGGGAATTAAATTCAAGGGGTGAAGCACAATGCGAAGCGATAAAAGAAAATCAAAGTTGCGACATTTGAAGGTCTTGCGATCCTACCAAGCCTCGTAGCAACTTCCATCGCCTCACAACAGCCTGTCGCCTCGCAGCAGCCTGTCGAAGCAAGCAGAGAGGAAGTCGTCGTCGTCGAGCGTTACTGATCAAGTTGTCGAGCAGCCCTGATTGAAGCGAGGGAGTCTTTGATGTGATCTGGAGCTTCAACTCCAATTAGGGCACCATCCAGAGCACGATACAGGGCTTCCACGTGATCTCCCTCGTGATCCTGAGCTTCGACACGGACTTAGGGGCGATCCAAAGAATCGATGGGAGCCAAGGATGATCCACGCGTGCAATAAACTTTGTGCTTATTCTTTTTTTTCTTTTTTTGGGCATTTACAAACAAGCATGCGTCTATAGACGTTAATTATGTAGATATATAAAAAATGGATGTTATGTGTTTCACTGCCCATAAAATTTTATAATAATTGAGTTGAATCAAACTCTTTGTATTAAGATTGAGTTTGAACTTGTTTATGCCCCTAAAATTAGATTAACATATATGTACTACTCATGCTCGCAGCATAAACTCGCTGGCTGGGTTTGTCTTGTAACGATTATTTGTACTAACTTTTATTATTTATGAGATTACAAGACAATGCATAGAAAAACCATAATAAACCAAATAAGTAGGCCACATGTATTTTTCACCCCACGTGCATGTACTATGAAATTTGGTGTTTTGCTATTTTTGTAGATCAAAAACTCTGATTGAATTATATATGTAAATGCGCTCAATTTACGTGCGTGCGTGCATGTGTGCGTGCGTGTCGTGCCTGCTCGCGCGCGTGCATGCACTTGTGTGAATTTTAAATGTTTATATTTTCCACAATTGATTAATAGGATAATTGCTACTACAAGTTCCTCTAACAATTCCATAGAGAATGAGACAGCTTTTATAGGCATATCTCACGAAATTAGAGAAATTGGGATCAATCCAAGCAGGATGCAACGTAGAATTTCAGTCTCATTTTATCAAGATAAGTTTAAGAGAATATATTCTAGGGGGTTAGAGCACACTTGCATCGACAATCTGAAGTTAGTATTCGAGGACGTCCTAAAGTGACTTCAACAAAAATTCAAGAAATACAAAAGTTAGATGTTGATGCAGATTTTCTTCTTCTGAGCAAAGTGATTCTCATCAGCTGTGTAGCTCTCAGTCAAAAAGGCATTTATTTAGAACAGAAGGTTATGATGATGATCATAAAAAATATCATAAAAAAAGAAAAAAGTCGGGCAATAGCGATATTGAAGAGCATTTAATTTGCAAGCCAAAAATCATTTATATGAACAAATCGTTTGAATGTTTTATTATGTAGCACTTCTATTTCATTTGGCAAGAAATTCATATTATTTTAGTGCTTAACAACACATCACTAGATATAGTCGTGATTATAATCAGTTAAGAACAACCTTCTTCAAAAAGAGAGAGCACCTGTAGAGAGAATGCTTGAGCCTATAAATAAGACTTGGAATGAGAAAGAAGTTACCATAGTTTGTGATGGTTGGACAGATGCACAAAGAAGGTCTCTCATCAATTTCATGAGTGTCAAAGAATCTGAACTAATATTTATAAAAGCTATTAACTGTGAAGGGCAGTAAATTCTACATTGCCAATGAAATTAAAGAAGTAATTGCGAATGTATATTCAAATAAAGTGGTTCAAATAATCACTAATAATGCACTTGTGTGCAAAACTGCAAGAGCATTGATTGAGACTCAATATCCTCATATTTGTTTGACGCCTTGTGTCGTTCACGAATTGAACTTAACATTGAAGAATATATGTGCTCCAAAAAATATAGAAAAAAATGAGAACTTATGAGCAATACAGTTAGATAATTAAATTACAGGAGAAGTCAATTTTATAAAAAAAAATTTATTACAAATCATTCAATGAGATTATCATTGCGGATTTTCTCAAATTTTGAAGAAAGATCAATTGTTAATTTGAAGTTTGTTAATTTCTTTGGATTTATTGGTGTTTTTGTTGATCATGACTCTATACATAGCTTCTAGAGCTATTATGGATGGAAAGGCATGGTAGATGATTTATAGAGCAAGCTCCCCACAACCGCAAATTTTAGCCTTCAAATTGTTGGCTTAATTGTGTTCATCTTCTTGTTGTGAAAGAAACTAGAGTACATATTATTTTATCAATTCACTTAAAAGGAATAAAATTACTCCGCAAGAAGGTGAAGATTTGGTATTTGTTCATAATAATCTTTGTCTTCTATCTAGGAGAGGCCCAAAACATTCACAGGGGGACACGAAATTATGGGATGTTGTTGAAGATGCCTTAGCTACAATGGAGGATATTGAAATCTTGAAGTTGCTCTTTCTCTTAATGAGTCAAGCTTAGAAACAAAGTTTTTCGTTGATAAAGGTGATGTTGTCATTCATGAGGCAATGGAGCTAGTACAAATGATGACACCACTACTAAATGCATTAACTGTAAATAGTGATAATGACATTGTTAAATTTTGGCATATTTCTATATTTTAATTTATTTTATTATGGATGATAATTGCTATCAAGTGTTTTGGTAATTTTTTGATATTTTGAATGTGATTTTGAAATTGCCAAAGATAACTTTTATGATTATAAATTCTTCTTAATGATTGCATTTATTTTATGTCATGTCTTTAGTATAAAATATTAAAAATATATATTTATATTAATAATTTCTTAAATATATAAAAACGTGTCTATGTCGTATCCTGTCCTATTTTTTTCAATTATGTCGTCGTTGTATCGCATCGTGTCAAGCATGTTTCCTTGTGTCTGTGTCCCCTTGTCCGTGCTTCCAAGATTTGCTGGATGAATGTGAGCAAAAGAAACAGTCATATTTTTAAAGGAAAATTGGATGAGAATGATCTAACATAAGGTTGTGTTTCTATGAAAACATGGAGAGGGGTTTTGAATCAAATGACTCTACATGGCATTCTATTAATGAGGTAGGTAATTGTGAGCACTGCAACTCCCCAAAAAATTTTTTGGACATTGTGAGAAAGCATTAGACCAAGATACCGCAAAGAGATTTTCTTTCTTCCTCTCAGCTATCACATTTTGTTGTGGATTTCAACACAAACTCACATGGATGATATCATTCTTTGCAAGATAGGGTCCAAGAATCAAGTTGAAGTTTTTTTTTTACATTATTTGTTTTGAGAATCATGAATGATTGAAAGATTTGTGAAGTTTCAGATTGCTCATTCATGAGAAATATTTAATTAGTTCTAATGTGATCATCAATAAATGTGAAACTATTTGGCTTCATTGATGGTTTTCAATTCGATGGTCCATAAATATCAATATAAAGATAGAGAAAGCATTTGAGGGTTCGTACTGAAACAGACAATATATATGACGAGTATTTTTAGCCGATTGGCAGATTTCACACTAATAAAAACTGTGATTTTTTATTAATAAAGATGTCAAACTTTGCAATATAATAGATATTGGGATGAATAAGACGACATGTCATAATAAAATTTTACCCTCAAGAGACTCAGGAACATGAGAAGAGAATGATGGAGAAAACACTTCTGTTACAAGAACTGTCAATCACCTTCTCTGAATCCATCACGTGAAATTCACAAGAGTTGGAATTGAATTTAGTAAACACAAATCAAGTCATGAATAAGCTTGCTAATTGAAAGTTGCAAAGAAAAATTCTTTTTAAGATTTTCACTTCTACTTTTCCCATAATCTTGGAGTGAGATTCATCAGCAAGGCTAACAAATTTAGAGGTAGTAATCCCTTGGTCGTTGATGAGAGCATGAATATCTCCATTCATGTGATCAGAAGCACCTGAATCTATTATCCAAGGTCCAATATTTAATTAGTTCTAATGTGATCATCAATAAATGTGAAACTATTTGGCTTCATTGATGGTTTTCAATTCGATGGTCCATAAATATCAATATAAAAGTAGAGAAAGCATTTGAGGGTTCGTACTGAAACAGACAATATATATGACGAGTATTTTTAGCCGATTGGCAGATTTCACACTAATAAAAACTGTGATTTTTTATTAATAAAGATGTCAAACTTTGCAATATAATAGATATTGGGATGAATAAGACGACATGTCATAATAAAATTTTACCCTCAAGAGACTCAGGAACATGAGAAGAGAATGATGGAGAAAACACTTCTGTTACAAGAACTGTCAATCACCTTCTCTGAATCCATCACGTGAAATTCACAAGAGTTGGAATTGAATTTAGTAAACACAAATCAAGTCATGAATAAGCTTGCTAATTGAAAGTTGCAAAGAAAAATTCTTTTTAAGATTTTCACTTCTACTTTTCCCATAATCTTGGAGTGAGATTCATCAGCAAGGCTAACAAATTTAGAGGTAGTAATCCCTTGGTCGTTGATGAGAGCATGAATATCTCCATTCATGTGATCAGAAGCACCTGAATCTATTATCCAAGGTCCAATATTTAATTAGTTCTAATGTGATCATCAATAAATGTGAAACTATTTGGCTTCATTGATGGTTTTCAATTCGATGGTCCATAAATATCAATATAAAAGATAGAGAAAGCATTTGAGGGTTCCTACTGAAACAGAGAATATATATGACGAGCATTCTTAGCCGATTGGCAGATTTCACACTGATAAAAAATCTGATTTTTTATTAATAAAGATGTCAAATTTGCAATATAATAGATATTGGGATGAACAAGACGATAATGTCATAATAAAATTTTACCCTCAACAGACTCAGGAACATGAGAAGAGAATGATGGAGAAAGCACTTCTGTTACAAGAACTGTCAATCACCTTCTCTGAATCTATCACGTGAAATTCACAAGAGTTGGAATTGAATTTAGTAAACACAAATTAAGCCATGAATAAGCTTGCTAATTGAAAGTTCCAAAGAAAATTTTTTTTTAAGATTTTCACTTCTACTTTTCCCATGATCTTGGAGTGAGATTCATCAGCAAGACTAACAAATTTAGAGGTAGTAATCTCTTGGTTGTTGATGATAGCATGAATATCTTCATTCATGTGATCAGAAGCACCTGAATCTACTATCCAAGGTGCAGATCTTCCACTGTTAGCAAGAAAACATGAGGATATGATACATTAATGGATCAAACTGGTATGCGCTTGGTAGTGCCAGTAAGAAACTTCTTCAACACCTCTAGTTATTCCATGGTGAAGCGTCTTCAGATAAGATAGCAGCATAACCCTTACTGCCTTGGTCCTTCCTCCCTTATCTAGGTTTCCAATCCACCGACTTTCCATGTAGTTTCTAGCACTTGTCTTTTTGTGTGACCGAATTTCTTATAATGTTCACAACCCACACTTCCTGCTATCATGAGCTTCTTCCAACTTTCCTCTCTTCTAACTTCAGCAAAGACTTTCCTAGTGGTAGAAAGAGGCTCCATCCCCATGATTCTTCCTCTGAACTCATTAAGTTCTTATTTAGACATGATAAAAACTTGATCATCCTTTTCTTCTCCACTATAATTTTATATATCATAGCATTTTGAGGGCACTTCAATACATATGTATCATACATATCTAATTCTGACTAGTACCTTGAGAGTGTTTTGAAGTACTGAGTAATACTATACACTTCTTGTCGGAGCTCACACAATTTTGTTTCAATCTCAAACAATTCTGCACTGTCTTTGGAACTAAAATAAATCTCACGAGTTGCTTCCTAAATCTATTGTGTTTTCCTGTAAAGGAAGAAATTTTTTTCAACTTCTGTGATCATAGAATTGATCAACCAAGGCATGATCATGTGATATTGAATCTTCCATGAGCGGTGGTTATGATCAGTGAGCTCAAGAACTATGCCATGAAGTATTCCTCTCTTCCTTTTCCACAAATGTATATAAACATGAATTGAGACCATTGAAGGAAGTTATAGTCATTGAGTTTATAGTTTGTGATAAAAAAAAAGAAAGTTTTGTAGTTGTTTGGATAGAGTTTATGATCTCCGATATAGGATTAACATTTGGAGTGGAACTATACGTCTTCATTTCATACATGGTCATAGACCCTATGCAAATTTAGGGTTGGATAAGGTAAAACCTGGTTGGCTGCTACTTATTGGCAAACCCTTGCTGTAGGATTTCTCGCTTTTGCTCTATTTGCTGCAATCCTTTAGAAGATCAAGCTGAAAGGGAACTTGTGACTGCTCTGCTTGCTTAGGAAGGAGCAGTTGGGTCGCCAAAGGGATGGCCTTTAGGGAGGATTCCAGCGCTGGATAGTTGTTGGAGAGGCTCCGACGGTTGAAGAAGAGCTAGGATGTGTTTCCTCATAACGGGAAAGCTTCCACTGAATATGCAGATGACACCATGGAGCGATGCAGATGTGACGGCAAAGATGTCTTGGAATGTAAACGACAAAGCCGAAGACGTTGAATCGTTCGATCAACAAAGACGACCAAGAAGAAGGCTAAGATGTCGTTTGAAGCCTTGTAGACATCGTTCAAAGAAGGCGAATTCTTCGAACGAAACTGAGATGTAGAAGGCATCGAACGAGAAACAAAACAATTCAAGCTGGCTCTGATACCATAATATATATATATATNGAATGCTTGGGCTTGTTTTAATCTTGTTGAGCTCTGACTTTGGCTTTTGGTTTTTGTTGAGCTCGGTTTTGGCTTCTGGTTCTTGTTGAGCTCGGTTTTGGCTTCTGGTTCTTGTTGAGCTCGGTTTTGGCTTGATTTGAAGCCACGGTTTTGGGTTTGAAATGGCTGGATCTTTAATGCTTTATGGGAGTCTGGATTTTGATATTGTTAGGCTCGGTTTTCGGCTTTAAATGGCTCGGCTTTGGGCTTTTGTTGGTGCTTGGTTTTCATTTCAGGAGTATGGGACGTTGATTTCTATGGAGACTTGAGTCTTGACTTTTATTGAGGTGTTAGAGCTCTCTTCCTGGCTTTAAGAGCTCTTGTGTTTAGCCCTGCTGCACTTTGTTTGGCCTTTGTTGGACTTGGAGTGGCTCTAAGGTGGGGGCTGTGTTTGCTTGTTTTAGCCTTGTTGAGCTCGGTTTTGGCTTCTGGTTCTTGTTGAGCTCGGCTTTGGCTTTGTTTCTTGTTGGACTCGGTTTGGCTTTGATTGAGGGTTGTGTTGCTTTGTTCAGCCTTTACCCGAGAGGTGGTTGGCTGGCCTTGGTTCCTATTCCTACCCGTGAGACCCATTGGAGTTTCTTGAGCCTAACTCCTCCCCTTTTGGTCCTTACCCATGAGGCCTATTGTAGGCCATTGGGTGTGATTTAGTTTTCCTTGCTAGGCTTGGATTGGCTTGAGTGTTGTGGATGAATCAAGTTTGTCATCCCAAAAATTATGATTACTTTAGTTATCCTTCTGTGTTTGTTAGGGAAGTGTTGCAGCAGCAATTGGTGTTTCTTCTGTTTGCCTTAACCGTGAGCCCCTTTTGTCCCCGTTCCTGGCTTTGGCCGAGAGCCTTGTTGGTTGTTTCTTCTCTGTTGACCCTGGCCGTCAGCATTTATGTGGTTTTATGGGTAAATTTTGTGTTTATCTGACGCATGAGGCTATCTATTAATTTGAAAGCCGGAGAATTTCGATTTTAGTATAGGTTTGGAAATGTTAACGGTGGTTTCCCCGCGATCACTTTCTTTTGAAGTTTGGGAAATTTTAAACCTTATTTCGGAAAAGCATTTGGTGAACTTGAGCATTCTTATGTCTTCGGGGTTTGAAAAATCAGCGCGAAGGGATATTTTATATTTGTTAGAAAAGACCTCGGACCCTACTTTTCCAGGTCTTTTCGATAGGAGTTTTTTTTTTCTTTTTTTTTTGAGAATTGATCCAATCTCCTTTTCGGTGTTTTAGATGGATCAGTGTCACCTCTCTCACCCCATTTTTTGTTCTTTTTTCTTTGCTTCTTGGTTCGATTTTCGATGTTTATGTCCGATGCATAAGTGTCTAAGTATAGCCTTTTGCTATACGTGAAACCATCAAGCAAGGTCGCAAGTAGTCGTTTTGGGGCGTAAATGTTGATGATAAAGGCACACCGAATATAGAGCAGAAAGATGTCATATCCTATAACATCAAGATCCAGACATTTGATGAACAATAGGATATGGTATCATTCACCGACATAAGTCTAGCGGGAGTTGGCACGCACATCCTCAGGTTGTGGGCAGTCCTATGCCCGACAGCATAATCGACTCGTGGACAACAAAAATTTCTAAAAAAAAGATAAGTTTTGATAAACCATTTTTAAACGAAAACACACTTTTCTACGAAACAAAATTGATAACTCTTCTTTGCATGTTTAAAATTTGTGTGTATGTCAAAAACATAAATTTTAAAATACGTTTTAAAGTAGTTGTCCACCTGACGAATACCTGTTTAGGCTGGAAAATAGCCCCCTAAGTGAGGTTCAAGACACTCTTCTAGACGAGTGACGGGTTCCATACATTCGGGTGACCGAGTAGCCTTCGTGAACTCTCGAGAATAAATATACAGCTGAGCCTAGTCCCATACGAGTGTTTGCGGTCCCCCTCATCCGATTTTTTTTTTTTGTCTTATTGAAGTTTTGGGACAGGGCACTCGTGTTACTTTTCTTTTCTTTCGAGATTTCCCCAGGAATTTTGAGGATTTTCTTTTACTTGAGTTTCTTTCGTTGATTTTCTCGAGTTTTTTTTTTCGCTTTTCCTCGGATTTCCTAGATGACGTTTTCTTCCGAACTTTGCTTTTTGAGATGCATGTAGGCTTGCTATGCTTAAAAAGCATCGAATCTCACGGGCATACAGGTTTGCTTTACATTTTTCAGCATTTAATTTTCCTAATTCCCATTTACTATTCTCCTTGTATAGCATGTTACACTTATCATGTTTCTACCTGTTGTTGTTCTTCCTGTATAACATGTCATATTACTCATGTTTCTACCTGTTACTTCCTGTATAGCATGTCATATTACTCATGTTTCTACCTGCTATTGTTCTTCATGTATAGCATGTTATACTGCTCATGTTTTTGTCTACTACTGTTTCACGTGCATTCTATTGTTTGTTCCCGCATTGCACATTTCATATTATATAGCTTCAAGCATGTTTCCTTTTACATAAGATGTTTAGAGAACTACAACCATAGGGCCGTTTGATTTAACACTATAACTGGACACCCTGGAAAACTTAAACTCGTCATGTCGGGGAGCTTGGAGCTAGCGTAGTGGGCAGCACGGTCATCTTCAACAGCAGAACACGTCTTCCCCAGCAAAACTATTCCTTTTCCTAGGAATTAAACAACAATCCATAAGATTTCGAGGTTGTTCGCCTAGCGCAACATAAATCCTCCACCTTTATATTTAGGCATTTGTATAGCTCTGTCATACGATTTAAGCCCTAACTCGTTCTAGGTTCCGAGGTTGTTGTCTGATATGACGTAAACCCCTCGTATCTTCCAGACAATTTGTGTGACCATGTCACGCAAATATAAGCCCTAATTAAATAAAATTAGCAGAATGAAACATTGCAATATTTTCTTCTCAAAACTGGAGCCAAATCATAGGATAGACTGGGAAGTCACTAAGATTCTCCTCAGGATCCGTGGCCTCCCTAGTTTCTCTTCATTCGGATTCCTCAACAATGTTCCAGATTTGAGCATTTCCCCTTCACACCTCTTCGTCCGATTTCGTTGAAAAGTTCTATCATTTTGACTTCTTTGAAGATATTATTCTCTGATTTTTATCGAGAGTTTTCTTAGGTGACTTTGGTCATTTAAGATGTAATTATCCATAGGGGCTTGCCATTATAAGAAGTTTTTCCGAACCCAGCCTAAAATAAACCCTATTTAATTCTTTGAATTAAATAAGGAAACTTGTCGGCAAATAAAACGGTTTCGCAGACCAAACGGATATCATATCTTTCTTAGTTTACTTGATCGAATCTCATCCTCAAGTCTTGTGTTTATCTCTCGGGATAGATACAGGATTTGAGGTAGAGTGCTCTTTCATCTAAACTGCGAAAAAATATGAGGTCAGTTTGATTTCATATTTTTCTAAAAATTATATATATATATACGTAAATTAAATCGTCCTTCCGAAGCGGGCGACGGGATTTCGATTCCGGCGACCGACAGCTTCTTACGGGCAACCCACAAACTTTAAACTCCCACCCCTTTTAGCTGCCGCAAGCAAGCTGGATGGAATACTGCGATGCTATCAAGAAAACATAAATGATAGAGAGGTAGGCCAATATGGTGCCAAAGGAGCCATCGCATAAGATGNCACCCCCCCCCCTTTAGCTGCCGACAACGGCAAAGACGTCTTGGAATGTAAACGACGAAGCCGAAGACGTTGAATCGTTCGATCGACACACACGACCAAGAAGAAGGCTACGATGTCGTTTGAAGCCATGTAGACATCGTTCAAATAAGGCGAATTCTTCGAACGAAACCGAGATGTAGAAGGCATCAAACGAGAAACAAAACAATTCAAGCTGGCTCTGATACCATAATATATATATATATATATATATATATATNGCTAATTTTATACAGCAACTTTTGAAATTAGATTTCATACAACCACAGCCAAAAATAATGCATCTGAAATAACTATTGTACACTAAAATTTAATAAATAAATTAAGCCAGCTTATTTAACAAGAATATGGCCCCCTAACTTTTTGAAGGGAGTCATTTTAGTCCTCGAGTTTATAAAAATGTCAATTTAGCCCCAGACTCTTTTAATATGGGTTGAAATAGTCATCACTAAGCACTAATTTGTTCCCCCATTAAAACAGTCTGATGACTAATTTTGCATTTTTATAAACTTTGCAACTAAAATGGCTTCATCTAAATAGTCAGGGGACTATTTTGATACTTTACTCCTCATTTAACCACTTGAATGGAATATTTTTAATCAAATGAATACTGAATTTAATTTTTTATCTTGATTTCTTAGCATTCAATTAAGAGCAAAAGTTTTAACACTGCATCAATATATCAATAAAACATTTAATACATGTATATATATATATATAACAAAATGAATTTTTAAATTTGATCAAACCTTGAAGTGCATGAATCATCACTATTAACATTGAAGTCATTTGGGTTATTTTTCTCTAAGTTTGTTGTTCATCCATGGAAGAAATTCATATGTATGTGATTTGTATGTTCTCAGGTTCATCATCTAATCAAGTAGGAATAAACATGATGGTAATTGACATGCTAATATTTTAATTGTTTGTTTCAAATCATTTATATGATTTGTATAATTTGTTTGATTNCATTTAGGTGGTTTCATGGGGTTTGTCTTGGTCAATATGATCCAAAAATTGGCTGTGGTGGCCTTGCCTTAACCAAATTTGACATG
The DNA here is from genome assembly GCA_002079205.1 of Phalaenopsis hybrid cultivar. Lineage (NCBI taxonomy): Eukaryota > Viridiplantae > Streptophyta > Magnoliopsida > Asparagales > Orchidaceae > Phalaenopsis > Phalaenopsis hybrid cultivar. Next base: position 105,856 of record JXCR01125438.1, read on the forward strand.
TATAGGTCAATTTCGGTGCATGGGTCCAAGTGGGTGCAAATGACCAAGACTTGGGTTTGGGCTAGGCTAGTCATTTTAATTAGCCCAATCGATTTATTCATTTGAGATAGATGTTTGTAATGAACAGTTTGGGTGAAGGATTGAAAGAATTTTGAGTTCAATTGGAGGGTCAATTTGAAGGATTTTGGAATTTTAGTGAATTTGGGCATGTTGGGCTAGATTTGGCTCTAGCTTGTGCTAGGCTTGGGCTAAGTCAAAATTGATTGTTGAGAATGTTCAATAAGAATGTTACCAAGAGTTTTTAAAATGAATTGGATGCCAATTTTGGGGTTAAGGAAGTCAATTTGATGAAATTTGGAGGCATAGCCAATTTTGGGCAAAATTTGGGGCTTTTGACTTAATTTGAAATTAAATGAAATTGAGGCTTCACCAAGATTAATTTAAGGTCAAGTTTTATGTGTAAGAGTGTTATGAAGAGTTTAGGATTCAAATTGATACCAATGGAGTAGGCCATGGGGTTCAATTTGGTGGAACTAAGTCATAGGGCCAAAATTGGGGGTTTGCCTTAGATCAAAATTAGGCTCAATGCATGGGCCAATTGAGCTTGGATTTGGTTTAAATTGATCACATGAAAGGTTAATTTAAGTTTAGGATTGAAATTTGGGGAAATTGGGACCAATTTGATGGACATTTGAGGAGGATTTGAGAAGATGGGGAATTTGGGGGTTTTTGACAAAGATGGTTAAATTGGCCAAATTGGATCATATGGTAGTTGAGAAAAATGAAATTAGGAATATTTGGAAGGTTTTTGCAATTTTTGGGATTTTTTGGGAATTTTTTAAAATTTTGCGCTAGGGAGGGGTATTTTGATAATTTGGCAATTTTTTGTGATTTTGGGTAATTTGGGTATTTTCAAAAGGTTTCAAATGACTTCTGAACAAATTTGGGTATTTTGGGTAAATTTGAGAATTTTGGCCAAATTCAGGTTTTCAAGGGTACTTAGGTAATTTGGGGAATTTTATGGGCAAAAAGGCCAAGTTGGGTATGTTTGGTAGAATTGGGGTGCCAACCACCATAAATGAGCTATGGAGCAACGTAAACCCCATTTAAGTCCTCTACGTACTGGTCTTAGCAAACCCCAGCCTATGGCTAGTGGGTTTAAGAGACCATCTATATGAGTCTCCCAAATGAACAAAGGATGAAAGTTAACAAGTTTTAAGTTTAGGTTTCTGAGTGATTGTGGGTGAGAGTGAGTGCAAGTGAGTGAACTAGATATTTAAAAAACTAAATTTTAAATTTGGAAGACTTACAGTATTTCTAAATTAAATAGGAACTCATATTTTCATCTTTCTTAACATTAGAAATTTCTAAACTTTAAGTTGGTCTCTATTACTAAATATTTTTTTCTAAATTGGACTACTATATTTCTAAATTAAAATTTTAGTAACTCCTAAAGAAGCTCATATACATATCATACATATTTAGTTTTTAAAAATTGAAGTGTCACTTGAGGATGAGTTTAAGTTTGGAGGATTTTGATACGCCTAAAATATATAGAATTTTTAGACACATTTTTATACCTATTTTTGATATATTGCGCTTTAATGGAAGGTATTTTTGTGTTTTTCTTCTAGGTATAGGTAAAAAGGTGAAAAATGCTTAAAGGAGTGAAAAAGGATCAAATTTGGAGCAAATAGGTGAAAAATGTGCAAAAGTGTTTTGGCGCCTAAGCGCTATATCTGGCGCTTACGCGCCGGGTAAACTGAGAAGGCCGCACTTAAGCACTAGAGGCCCCACGCTTAAGCGCCAGTGGTAGTTATTGGATGAGTAAATTCGATTTTTGCAAATTTTGAAGAGGTTTTTTAGGCACCTATTAGCTTAATAGGTGGTTACAACCACCATGGACGAAAATTATTGCGAAAGGATGCATCTCTTAGGGAAATACATCGAATCAAGACACATTTTGAAGAGATACTAGGATACCTTTTGGAGAATTATAACAGAAGGAAGATTGAGACTTTGAAAGATGTTCTGAAAGTACTGGGAAAGTTTTGAAAGTTCAAAAATTGGGGAGTTAGTTGGAGAGATTTTCAGGCACCACATNCTTTTCTCCATGAATTCTGTGTAGTTTTCTTTATCTTTTTTCTTAAAATGATAAGTAATTAAGTGTTGGATGGAAGTTGTGGTTTTTCTTTATCTTTCTTCTTAAAATGATAAGTAATTAAGTTTTGGATGGAAGTTATGGAGAGTATTGGTGTTGGAAAAGGTTGTGATGATTCAAATCCATTTACTTCATTTACTTCTTGATTTGGTCAATCCATATGTTAAAATTTATTGTGAGAACATGTAAGAACTGGGCTGGTATTATCTCAGTCAACAATTGGAAAGAATCACATGAGGTTGTATGAATGAGAATGTAGTTCATATGATTGAGCGCAAATAAATAGGTAAATATTCATTGAATGGTGTAAAGTAAGAGAGCTTTAAAGTTACAGGTTAAAGCCCCAAACTTGGTTTATTGTTTTAGGTTCTGATACGAGATATTAGCCCTCAGGTGGAGGGAATCGAAAGAACTCTAAAGTGAGAGGTAGTATCTTCCCTGCCTAGCCGGTCTTCAGAACTATTCAAACTTTAAATTATCCAATGTTCTTCATATCATCTCTAGTAAGGGTACATAATATTATTGCTCATATTTGGCACAACATAATATGCATACTTCCACAACAAAATTTCTATACTTATTACTGATTCATGATAAGGAGAAATATATTTTCTTATTTAGTGTTTTTCTTCTACAAAAACTCAAGTTACCCTCTTAAGTTTGTACTATTTTTGTCAAAATATTAAAATTACCAAAAATATTTAAACTTTCTTTACACAAAAATGTACAGTTTTTGTCAAAATATTAAAATTACCAAAAATATTTAAACTTTCTTTACTGCGAAAACATCTTTTAGTTTAAATAATTATCTTTTTTAAAAATATAAAGTTTTCCAAAAAATGCATATTGCATATCTTCCCTGTGGGTTTGATATTCAGGTCTTAATCAAAAAGTCATTGATTACTTGATAACGATACGTATACTTACGTAGTATCCCAATATATATAAATTAAAAGTTAAATTCTTAATTTTCTTCAAGATCAAGTTTTTGGTTTTGTTTCGAATAAGGAAATATAAGTGAAAAATATAATCATAATTATTGTTATACAGTTGCATATAAGTAGCTATCGGGGATCACTATGTCCTCTGACTTTTCCAAGGTCAGAGGGCATCTCTATGCTTCTAGCCTTAATTTTCAAGCTAAGGTGACCATTTTAGATTATTTTAATTATATAAATTAAAATATCATTTGGAAAATTATGGAAAAAATTTTAGTTTGTTTCTTGTGGTTAGAGAAGTCTAGGAAAAATATCATGATGTCTTGAATTATCTAGTAAATTTCTATAATTAATTAAATATAAATAACTTGTGTTAATTTTTGTAAATTATATACTTATCAAAAATTGACAAAATCAATCTCACATTGTTCATAAAAATCATATTTATCCACCGTAAAAATTTGAAAATTATTTGATTAGGCTTGTGTATTAAAGTTGATTTTCTAAGAAACCTTGTATTTTTGTACAAAAATAATTATAATAAATTANGTTCGTTCTTTCTCAAGTTAAATTGATTAATTTATGCAAAAATTAAATGTTGATGATATGCAAATTGTGATTTTTTTGTGTATTTATTGTACATCTCATTCCCGATTATAATAGTAACCTCACATACTTAACCGAACGTTAAATTGGCATTCAAGTAGACGATTCCATCATGTCAACAAAATGGATAATAATACAAGAGACAACCATAAGTTCATAAAAAATTAAAAAAGCAATCTAAGCAAAAAATGTGGTTCGCAAAGCTTTAAATGAATGCAATATAGCATTCAAGAGGATCAAAATTACATGCATGAGAGAACCTACAAATATATTCAAGATGAATTGATGATTTAGAAGAATTTTTAAAGAATATTGTTTATTTTATTCTAAAATTTTTAAAATTGTTGAAAAGAAGTTAGCCTAACAAACTCAAACTTATTGGCATAGTGTTCTAAATAAAACAAAATCAACATGGATTGGCAAGGGATATATACATATGAATAATATGTTGTTCATCAACTGAAGATGAATTAGANCAATCAAAGATGGCGATCCATATGCATAAATAAAATGTGTGTTGAGCACATCACTCACACAAAAGATAAAGGAGAAAAAATTTTGGGAAATTTTACATAAATACCACACAATTCTTATGTATTTATAGATCTAACACCAAAAGTTTAATTTTTTATGCTTATGACACCTTGGTGTCCTAAATCTATGCATAAAAAGGTGTATTTCACTTGTAAGAGAATAGAGATGGTGATATTTTTGAAGTGATGTTAAAATTTGAGTGGCATGCATGTAAATGTGAATGTTTATGTGTTAGATATGTAAATACATAAGAAATTGTGTGGTATATATGTAAATGGCACAAAAAAGAAACATGCCTAGGTTCAGCAGCCAGCTATTCATACAGTACTATTGTTTAGCATGGATTGCTACGTTCCAAAAAGTCTAATGGACCCTTGAAATTTTATATTTGTTTGATTTTTGCCTTGTAAAATTTCAGGTTTTGGCATCTATTAAATTATCATTTGTGATAAAGTAAATGTGTTTGTTGTCTTTATATCAAACCAATAGATTTTAGCTAGAACTGATTAATAGTAAAAATGGTTTTTCATAATTTGGCAAGTATTAAATTATCATTTGAGATTGAAAAAAAAAAGTTCGTTCTTTCTCAAGTTAAATTGATTAATTTATGCAAAAATTAAATGTTGGTGATATGCAAATTGTGATTTTTTTGTGTATTTATTGTGCATCTCATTCCCGGTTATAATTGTAACCTCACAAACTTAACCGAACGTTAAATTGGCATTCAAGTAGACGATTCCATCATGTCAACTAAATGGATAATAATACAAGAGACAACCAAAAGTTAATAAAAAATAAAAAAAGCAATCTAAGCAAAAAATGTGGTTGGCAAAGCTTTAAATGAATGCAATATAGCATTCAAGAGGATCAAAATTACATGCATGAGAGAACCTACAAATATATTCAAGATGAATTGATGATTTAGAAGAATTTTTAAAGAATATTGTTTATTTTATTCTAAAATTTTTAAAATTGTTGAAAAGAAGTTAGCTTAACAAACTCAAACTTATTGGCATAGTGTTCTAAATAAAACGAAATCAACATGGATTGGCAAGGGATATATACATATGAATAATATGTTGTTCATCAACTGAAGATGAATTAGATCAATATATACAATTACTATTAGGTTATTCAAAAATTGTGGAGTCTAAATCTGCACATTCATTAGCATATATTCATAAGTCT